>JAIPMN010039730.1:0-25067 GCA_020650975.1 Apostichopus californicus
CTCTCTGTCTGTGCAGAATTTGGATGGTGACTCGTCTTATTTTGCACCAGACTGTTTCCACTTCAGCGCCAAGGGTCACGCTACCATGGCCAAGGAATTGTGGAAAAATATGGTAAATATTACATTCTGTTCCCTGATTTATTTACTGTTTGCTCTTTATTCACTATATTGTGCTATGCTATAAACTGTATTGTATAAACTATATTAACTACCCTTTACTATACTTCCTACACTGTATACACTTTGCTGCATGTGATATACAGACTATATTATGCACTATATTGTATATCGTTAACTGTATGCACTATACAATATGCCGATTATAAAGTAGCATATCCACTACGATGGACGATACTGCACGCACTTTACTGTATGTACTCAACTGTATTCACCATAGTCTGCAATATACTATACTAAACTAACCTATACTGTATTGTATTGTACTGCACTGCACTGTACTGTACTATACTGTACTGTACTATACTATACTATATACTATATACTATGTTATGCTATGCTATACTATACTATACCATAATATACTATGCTATGCTATGCTTCGTGATTTAATCTGTAAGTTTATAGTA
Source organism: Apostichopus californicus (assembly GCA_020650975.1). Lineage (NCBI taxonomy): Eukaryota > Metazoa > Echinodermata > Holothuroidea > Aspidochirotida > Stichopodidae > Apostichopus > Apostichopus californicus. The sequence continues at coordinate 588 of JAIPMN010039730.1, forward strand.
TACCTTATATAATACTTGGCACTAACCAAACATAATGTTTGCTTTGTTAGTTGAGCGTATGCAACAATAAATTAAGTAGATATTTATGTTCGATCCATTTAGAAAGGGTTTTGATAAATTTTACCAGTCTTGACATCTAAACATTTTTCTCTTTGCTCTAAAACAGCTTCAGCCTGTAGGACAAAAATCTGACTCTTGGAATCCTCCAGAAGACATCAAATGCCCAACCAAGGTATATATAAATATATATAGGCCTATATATCTTTGAAACATTTGTAATATTTGTTACTTTACTGAATTTCTTTCGGGAAGATTTAAACTATTGCGACAGTTTAAGTATGTGTACAAGTGAGACAGGCAGATATAATAGCGACTATGTGTTTAATCTTTTGCTCTTTTATATTGTTAATACATCATATTTAGTGGTAGTATTTTCACTTGATAGTATCGCAGCAGTGGTGAGTATAGCGGTACACCGTCACTTTCAGCCTTGACGTGTAAATATTGACAAAAACATCCACAGAAAATCACATATATGCTTTGTGTTTTAAAACTTTTTGTTACGGTATATATCGACATTTCTCTATCGACAGGAAAACCCATACATTTTCACGAATATGAACAGTGGTATCGACGTCGAGCAATATCCTTATTATGCAGAAACAGACGGAGGAGCGACTAACATACAGATCTCTCTGTTAGCTATTGTACTATCGACGGTAGTTCACGTTATTAGCAGGCTTTAAGCTCATCCTTTTCCCTATTCACACTCCATTCTCCACCCCCCCCCCCCACACCCCGCAATGTTAGTGAAATAGACTAATAATGTACACAAATGGTGTTATTTATCATAAGCTTTTGCTTGTATATGCATTAAATAAATCAGACGATAGATACCTGACGAATCATGAGTGTTAATTTCACATGCTATGATTGATTTATTACATCAAACAACAAACTTATTATATATATTGCAGCTACGTATGTACCTCAATGGAGCAACCAATTAGGGTAAATTTAAAGGACAAAGGAATGAAGTTGGGGTTATAGGGTTGGTGGCGAAACATCTACACTGCTGCTTAATACTGGAGTCTGTCATGTGTATTCGGTTCAAAGGCTGGACGGCGACTGTTTATTTTTATAATAAGCCATTGATAAATTTCACTTTTGGTTCAGTCAATACCTGAAGATTATTACTAATGAAAGTACCAAACTGAGAATAAATTTTATTTTATTTGAAAGGATAGTTCACAGTAAATTTATGCTTGACTTAAATGGAAGCAGAAAATATTCTTAGCATGCTGGTGAAATTTGCAATCAATTCTCGTTTAGCGTTATCGAGATACTTATAGTTGATATTGTCACAGAATGTGCCATAAGTAAATATGAAGTGAACGCGGTGTGACGTCATAGTTTCAAACTGAGAGTAAATGTTTTGTTTATCCTTATTTTATTCACGGTATTTTCTTTTGACCCTGAACATTGGACAGTCCCAGCTTTGCTTTAGGGGAAGTTAAGTTATCAATAATGTAGTGTATTTAAGTGTTAATGCATCACAATTTTGATGAACAAATTTTTGATGTACATCTTTAAAGAAAGAAAATAAGAAAACCAAAATTTATAAGTATGTATCTATGATATCACACGTGTTTGCTTCAAGTTCACTTTTGGTGTGAAATATGTCAACTTCAAATGTTGTTATAGCTTAAATGATACGATTGAATTGCAACCTTGACCAGCATGTATTCATCAGCGATCGTTTAAGGCATGTAAAACATTTCATGAAGGTAATTGTTGTAAGCAACATTGATCAAGAAAAATCATAGCTATAGTCCATAATTTTGGTATGAAACCTCGTAACATTTTTGAAAACCAAATATGACGACGGTAAACTATAATTCACTGCATTGTTTAGTTGTGTACATACTGCAATGCCCGTCGACCTCTTAAAAAAAAAATATTGAACTTAGTATAAGTTACATAAACAGTATTATATTGATTGTGTAAAATCAGAACAGTATTCCATTTTTCATTGTATATTAATAGTGGAATCACTTAACGTTGTTGGAAAAGCCAAGGGAAATACAGGCAGAACTTCAAAATTTCTATTTTAGTATATTTTTTACTTGCGCTTTTGCACACTGCTCGACCGCAAACTTTCGTTAAACTTCAATTTTTTTTTTTTCTGAAAGAGATTTTTCGGAAAAATATTATTCTTATCATGTTTACAACATCAGAAGATAGAAATTTAACGGTGTCGACACTGTCATTAAAGCCAACATTGGGTCATGTAAAGAACTTCAATTTTTTGAGTCTACACATTCCCCAAACCCATCTCCATTGCATAAGCAAAAAGAATATCGTAATAAATCAAGAAACACATAAAGAAATGAAGAACATGTGGATATATGATTTCGTATTAGACTTGCTGAAGTCTTCAACTATGTGTGTGAAGAAAGATAAAACCAGTGTCTTTATCTTCCAAAGTTAATCGGATTTTTTTCTTCGCTGTTTGGGGACGCTGTTCATCACAGTTATTCGTATCACGTTAAAGTGGTTGGGTCGGTGTGTCTTCTTTAACATCGAATGTGATAACACAACACGGTAGAACGAAGCTAGATTGTAATACAAGTTGAAGTTAAGATAACTGATAACATCACAGTTTATTCAATAGTACCAGCAATGATGGAACTGAATAATTAGATCCAAAGTCCTTATAAAGTGACACAAAACAGTGTATCAAATATGTGAGACACAATATCGTCTGCATTTTAGGTATATTAAGTTCAAAGTCCATCTAAAACGACACAAAATAGTGTATCAAATAAATGAGACACGAGATTGGATAATGAAGGTTTATTAAAAATTTGGTAATCGGAGTCAGTGACCTGGTTTTTAACGACAAAGATCAAGTTAAACTAAGAGGTATTCAACAATTATGTGTTGATATTATGCGGCCCGGTCAAAATGACATTAATGTTACAGTACAACGTAAAATATATGTTAAACACATGTTAAAGGGATATTCCCCGCAGTTATATTGTCGAGCAATATATGCCACACTGTTTGTTGAACACTCCATCTCGAATTATCGGTAACTTAGGTTGATTGGATGAAACCAGGAGGAAATCGAAGTGCATGATGGTCTGTGTTATCATACGCAATTTTTACATGGCTAGAAAGAGAAAAATATTAACTACAAGGACAATGTATCAAAATCTTCCACCAGACAATTCCTTTAAATGCTCTTCATAAGCTTAATCTTCTTGTTGATTTATCCTCGAAATCTGATCCACTGGGAATGTTTCTTACCTGTCAATTTTCACTCTATTGGCGTAACCACCGGGTAGGGTGAGGCGTAACCACCGGGTAGGGTGAGGCGTAACCACCGGGTAGGGTGAGGCGAGGGGGTTCTCCAAATATCTGTCAGCCTTCCCTACAAAAAAATGTCAACAATTTGTTTTCGTTGTTAGAGAATAGGTCATGTCTGACCCATCCTTACATAATCTTTGAACCTCCCCCCCTCAAAACGGAAGTCTAGCTACGCCCCTGGTTCCCTGTATTTATCATTTTATCCAATGCAACTGTTTTGCATAATTTTTGTCTCCTGTGAAAAATGATGGAAATATTCTATAAACTTAACAGAGCACACTTCCTCTGAATGAACAGCGCACTTTCCCTGATGACGTCACACACTCTGTTGTTGTTGATGATATAATTACAGGAATATCTCCAGCTAGAGCAGGGTTTCCCTAACTTTATCCCCCCGCGAATCCCCTGTGGATGTCAGAGTTGTCCACGAACCCCCAACTTTTCGAGACACGATCTGAGTCATTATTATAGTATAATAATACGCATAACAGTGCTTCGTAAAAGATCAAATTCATAGTGTGATATTGTAATGAAAAAAAACAAGAGATGAACAAATATTTATTTGGAAAACTTCAAGATCAGATCAGCTCTTTATCTTCACGACGTACTGTCATGCGTACACCAACTTCACCAAAGTCATGCGGCCTGTGTCTGTTTCATAATTCAGTTATTTATCACATGCACGGTACGGTATATACTACTATGGCAACATATGCGTATGGAAAGCGAAAAGAGTTTGTCGATAGGTACGACTTTTGTACATTACTAAATTATATGATATATCAGATTTTAGTTCAACAAAAAGTACTCTAGATTTGACTTCCAGAAATGTCTCACGAACCCCCTGGGATGGACTCACGCACCCCATGGGGGTTCATGCACCCCAATTAGGGAACCCCTGAGCTAGATGATTGAATAGTCCATCTCTTCCAGTAATAAAATGCTATGAAGATGTGATTTTGACCAACATATGAAGAACATTTCTATAATTTGTTGCCAACAGAAGATCCCTTCCATGCAGAGAGGAAGCATCAGTATGAACTTTGACCTCACGAAGTATTACCTTAACTACGGTTACTCTTGACATTTTACGTCACAACCAGGTCCCTATAAAAGTGTAAAGGATTCATTAGATATTAAGGCCGATTGTTTTAAGAGATGATATACAATGGAGATTAGAAGCTTTTATTTTTATCTGTAATTAGTTTGAATTTACGATAACAACTTTGAACCCATTAAAATTAATACCTACAAATCAGTAATATAGGACTAAAGCGAGGGTATCTTATACAAGAGGAATAACTCATTCAGTGTGTATGTTTGTATGTGTTTTCTCAAGCTACAGGAAACATCACAAAAAGGGGAAAAACTACAGGAAAACTTGTAAATAAACTTAAAGTGAAAATGGAAAAGCTTCGTTTGCTCGTGCTTCTTTCCGTTGTAAGTACAGTCCTGTGTGTCGAACAAGTGGGTAATGCAGACGATAGTAAGTGTATATTTTTCTCTTGTTTGTAAAAAATATATATGAAAAAAATTAGATATATGGAATGATTTCGAGGCTTAATGTAAAGGAATTGTTTGAAGAATAACGGATATAATATATCGATGCTTATAGAAATAGATGAAGAGAATAATGACAATCAATATTTAGTAGTTTCTTCAGCAAATTGAATGCACAATTATTAATTTTTCCACATCGCTTATCAATACAAAAGATGATTACAAACATATTTTTTACATGAACATTAATGTTTGGTATGCTTCCATCTGTGGATGACGGGGGATCGATTTCGGGTTCGGGGTCGGGGTTAGGGTAAGGGTAAATGAAAGATGGACTAAACATTTTATTTAATCATATAAGAACAGCGTAAAGTCATGACTAGGATCATTTGCAGGTTTGGTTCAGTCTGTAGATCTTCGTTAAACTGAATTTCCATATTCAGTGACTCTTTTTGCTTACAATGCTGTGCTTGTTCTGTCTTCATTGCATATCTCTCTTGCATATAAGAAATGGATTGATATAGTAATGACGTTGATCTGATACTTCTCTGAGATAAGCCCGTGGCTTTATGGATTGACTTGGAGGAAGGAAAGATGAAAATAAACAATTGCATCTTCACCCAGGGCTCTGATATTGAAGTAACTGCTTAAAATATCGGAGAAACTAGCAAGACCATGTAGGTGTCATCCCAATGAAGGTGACAGTTAGGTTAACCCCCCCCCCACCCGCCCCCCCCCCTCAAAAAGATATATATAAACATACAAAAATGTTGCCAAACAATATCCGTGCTTAAACTATTTTATCAATATATTTAAGAGAAAATACACTTAACAAGAGAGCCACCTCACATCCTTTCTGCCCCCCCCCCGCTTCCCCTCCCTCTCTCTCTCTCTCTCAAATCCAACTCCTCTTTATTACGTAAGAAAAGCACATGAATTCAAATTCTATTGGTCCCAGAACAATACATAATGTTTATGACGGTTTCATATACCTTGTTTACTGTACGAGATTTCATAATTGTACTTTACAGATGTTTGGCCAACGTTCCTTAAGGTTCTAGGTATCCTTGACGAGGTTTCTCCGAGAGACGAACCATGCCGTCTGGAATATGTAAGCATCAACTTTCTTTAACCACACAAACTACAAAAATTTTAAAAAAAATACATGGAACAACAATAAATATATCAAATACTTCCTGAAATCTATAATTTCATATCATACTGGCTATAATACAATTAGAGTAATATATTACACTTGATACCAAGTACACGGTTCTCGTTTTGTGTATGAATACGTCACATGCATAATATAGTGTTTGTCACAAATATTATATTGAACATTTTTTTCTTCTTTAAAGTACAGATACAAATACAATCAGCTAGCAAGTGTAGCTTGCTTATTTGTAGACAAGGTTAACTGGTACAAATTAGACTGATCCTACAATTTCTCTCTTATAGGGCATATAAAATGACTTTACGAATATAACCTTATTCTCATTGCATAATTTTTTTCTTACGTGGAAGCAGAAGATATTTCATTAAATCGTCTTGGTTTTTGTTTATTTGTGCGTATTTTTCAGGAACATCCTTACACGTTTGAATGTGACGTGGACAGTACGTCTGGACCACCTGCAACATCAGGTATGTCGTACCTCAGCTAAGTAACGAAAAGTAGTGAACAGTTCATGTATAAATGATTACTCCTCCATGCAAACGAAATATTCTTATACATTCAGTTATGAGGAGCTGCAAATACGTGAAGGCTTTGAAGTTGGGAATTACTCTTAACTAATGCTGTAAGTGCATTACCGATGCAGACCATATAAAGGCGTGTTACGGTACACAATATGGACCCACCCCGTTGAGTCAGTCCAACTCCTTTAGAGCACCTATTCGTTACCTACATGTCTGGCACCCTTTCAGAGCACTATGAGTAGAAAGAATATCTGTTTTTTTGTTGTTATCAGATAAAGGTTTGGCGATGTTTTGATTACTTTGAAGATTGAGATGCAAGTAGCACACAGAGTGATACAAATGTGTCCAACCTGGCTACATTTACTCCATACTATTTATAGTTGTAATGTTTCGTTCATGCATCCATGACGCTATCACTTTAGTTGTACAAGCCCTATTACAACTGATAAAAAATATGTGTGGTGTCGTACCAATCCAGCAGTTCAGTTACGTTGCAACTGAATCGGTACATAACCAGATCATACTATCCACCTATAGCGATTAGTTGACAGTAACTACCTAAAAGAAGTCAAAGAAGTCAAAATTATAACGGTACAATGGTTATTTTTCTTTCTAGTTCACGAACTGCGTCCACATGATATATCTATCGTCGGTGCAATGGGAGATTCATTGACGGTGAGTAAAAAACGGAGATTAGACTTCTTGTTTTGTTTTGTCTGCTTCTCGCTTTTCAGTTTTTGTTTTATACTATCCTTACATACCATTGAAATCCCTTTCACTGGCTGTTTACGCGACTGTATATCATATGAGTGTCATAGCCTTATGGCTTCTAACCAGTATCCTCCCGTCCCCCCTCCCAACAAAGTTGATCCTTCCTAATAGTTCAAAAACTTCAGAATATTTCATGTTAATATAATGGATTTGTTCGAGGAAAGTGCGTGCTATGAGGTTAATGCAACAACCATAACCAATACTTTTGTTAACAGTGCCTCGTCTACAAGAAAATGTTGTAAACACCATCAAATTTCGGCAGTTGCTCATAACCACTTTTTAATGTAACCAGAGGAGCGTTTTGATTCCATTAGTCAAACACCTTCCTTCTCATTCAATTTTCTTCATCCCCCTTTTTTTTAATCTTCTGATAGGCTGCTTTCGGTGCAGATGCGTGTACTTTGGATGAAATGGTAGGAGAATACAGAGGGCGCTCTTGGCCGTACGTATAGTTCTATGTTACTTTAACTTTTGACTTGTACTTAAACTTGTACCTGTCTACACCCTACTCACGAAATGTTATTTAAATGTTATGTTGTATTGTACAAAATAAAAAAAGCTATTTAGTATAGTCTATGTTTGACGGACATTTCTTTAGAAGTACTGAACTGGTAATAATTTTGCACACGAAATTTTAATCTTCGTTCTACAAATTAATTATTAGCCAATTTTACGTTCCCACGTACAACATTATTGTTTGTTTTTTTTTTATTTCTAACATGAGCCAATATGTTTGTGTTCTTCAGAATTGGCGGTGATCTAACAATTGAGGAAGTATCGACACTTCCAAGTAAGTCATACTTCTGTTTTCAACTCTTGCTGTTTTGCGTTGAGTTAAAACAGTATTGGGCCAAAGAGTGTATACGTCGTACAGAAAATGGACGCCTATGTAGTCCAACACTATACCACCCTCTTCTTCTACCAATGAAGGCATTTGTTCTCACTATACAAATGGGTCTTCCGGGGTACCAAGATTAATATTATGGTGGATGCAGTACTTTTGGAAGAGCGCGGGGGAGGGGGTTTGCGCAATTAATATGCCTGTTGTGACACGTGGTCGCCCTGGATGGTCGATGGCACTACAATTGTCGTTATTTTCGATTTACAATTTTCAAATGTATTTATTTGAAGAACAAACGTAGCACAGAGTATTGGCAGAAGATACCTTATTTGCCTTTCTATGACGAAGTATAAATTTGTGCTCTGAACCAACATGTCTTGTGGACTGTTGGTATTCATCAAAATCATTGATGACATGCCGATAACATGAGGGGTCGTCCGTATGGGGAGGAGGCAGCCCGTCCCTATACTTTTCTCACTTATGTCATATTACTATAACTTCCGGGAGAGAAAGGGCTTGTTGGAAGAAGACTTTGCCAGTATGTTTATAGTTATGTCAGTAAACCGAAGCTGCAACATTCCACAAGATTTTCAAGGCAATTTTTACCCTCACCCTGATACCCCTTTTCAGCATAAGTCACAGAACAGACTTCTTGCAACAGAATGAAATATTTCATTTTCATTATTTTATTTAAGATATTCTCAAGAAGTACAATCCTAACCTGATGGGATATTCCATCGGTATATCGGGATACGATTCGGAAGAATCAGCTTTTAATACTGGCATCAGTGGAGCAAGATCTGAGTGAGCAAATAAAATTTTTTTCTTTTTTCAGTTCGCAATGTTTTTCTTCCTTGAGTTCTGCTCGTTTCATTTATATACGTAACTATTTTAACTCAAATAATCCTTCATGCAGCAACATTGAGTTACTTTGGTCACTTTATTTCCTAGTCTGTAGACTTCAGCTGTAAACCTCATCCCTATAAAACTTAACAAAATTCTAAAGTGTGAAAGCATTATATGTATTTTGGTTAGGCTGTAAAACTTCCGTATTAATTATGTGTTAGTAAAGTGCTCCATCTTGCTCAACAGACACATGACAATTATGACAGAGGAAATGATACGGAGAATGAAAGCACATCCAGAAGTTAACTACGAGGCAGATTGGAAGCTTGTAACAGCTTTTATCGGCGGCAACGATCTATGTCAATACTGCTACAATTTCCACAAGTATTCCGCTGAACAGTATGTGGAGAACATCAAACAAGCTCTAGACATCCTGCACAAGGAGATGCCAAGAACTATTGTGAATGTGATGGGGATTCTAAGAGTTACAGATGTTGATCATCTCAGTGGTCTCAAGTGTGATGCAATACACATGTAAGTTACGCAGTAGTGATGTGACCTTAGATTCACAGATGCCTCAGTCCGTCTGGACAGTGGCGCGTCGAGAGCCTGGACGGACACCGGGAACAATAATGTAACGGGCTCGTTTAACGAACCCTCTCCTGAATTTACATCTGCCTTTACGTCCCTGATGTCATTTTGATTCTTCTCAATGCAGGATTAGAAGATATAATCAAGAAAATGTTAAGGAAACGCATGGCATCTGAGAATATTAGTAAAGCTCTTGCACAGTCAATCGAAACATAACTGAATGCTTAAATAAGGGTTGTGTGTCTCGAATAGCAAATTTCGTATCAGTAAAATGTTTTCTATGTGTTCTGAATGTATAAGAACTTCTCCTTCCTATATGAGATATAACCTGGGACTGTTGGGAGGGGTGAGAAGAGAGAAGACGTCTTTTTCGCTATAAACAGCCATCGCTTAATTTGGTGAAGAGGCATACAATAATGTGGTGCAATGATTCAATAGCGTTATCTTCATGGACATGCATTTAATTATCTTCTCTTTTCGACTGCATCAGTTAATTTATTTTAGATTGGATGAAAATGCAGCAAAAAACATATAAATGAACACAAAAGACAACAATTACAGTAGTTATACCAGGTCCTCCCATACCGCCTGTTTGCGGGCAGTGCGTTTCCCTATAGAAATACACTTGGTCGTTATCATGCATAGTTGTTATCACGTGTGAACTAATTTAAACTCTATTTGTTTCCCTTCTCTTTAGTCTTGCTTGCGGTTGCGCGACCTTCCAACAAGGTGATAAATATGCTGAACTTCTCCAATTGATAGAGGATTACCAGGTACCGTTCATTTTCATCTCATCAGTGAAATTATCTCGCTTTATTACAGATATAAAGAAAAATATGTCTAAAGACATCCGTCAATAAGTATTGAATCTGGCCGATAGATAAAGTAACGATTGCAGTTAGACAGGCACCAAGATCTATTTTTTATTGAAACGATACAACATAAAAAAGAGACTCATATATTGAAAATTCACACAGTAAATATACATATGGTAAATTACGATAAAAAGCTATACTAGAAAACTACAATTGAGAGCAACGAATCAAAAGACGTCAAAATATAATAATGAACGTTAATTGTTCTGTATGTAGGGCTAAGTATGGATGTAGCACGACAGATCTACAAACATTATGTAATGTACGCCCGACTTTACTTTTCCGCACTTCATATTGTTCGGAACGGTTATGGTGTCGGCAGTTTCGTCGGTGGGGTTGAGGGGATCAGAGTGGCGGGTTGGGGTGGGGAGGAGGCGTGTGTATGCGCATCACTTTAACCTACAAAGTGTTGTAGGAGTTTCTCTAAAAGCTGTCATATCAAATGCGCATACAACGTTTTATCTAAAAGCGGGCTATTCAGCACGAGTTAACACGTTATGAAAGTAGTGTAGGTTATAGTGTACGTACTTAGATCTTTAGCCTAGGTTTATACTCAGCACGAGTTAACACGTTATGAAGTAGTGTAGGTTATAGTGCATGTACTTGGATCTTTAGAAAAGTTCTACACTCATCACGAATTAACCCGTTATGAAGTAGTGTAGTTTAGAGTGTATGTATACTTAAATCTTTAGCCTAGATCTACTCAGCACGAGTTAACACGTTATGAAAGTAGTGTAGGTTATAGTGTACGTACTTAGATCTTTAGCCTAGGTTTATACTCAGCACGAATTAACCCGTTATGAAGTAGTGTAGTTTAGAGTGTATGTATACTTAAATCTTTAGCCTAGATCTACTCAGCACTAGTTAACACGTTATGAAGTAGTGTAGGTTATAGTGTACGTATATAGATCTTTAGCCAAGTTCTATACTCATCACGAGTTAACACGTTATGAAAGTAGTGTAGTTTATAGTGTATGTACTTGTTTAATTGTGTTGAAGCGTCCCATTTATCTTGGTATTTTCTTCTTGGACAGACCTTGCTGGAGGATTTGATAATGAGTGGTCGATACGATACGAAGGATGATTTCACTGTTGTTTATCAGCCATACCTAACGAAAACAAGGTTCCCTCTATTACCTGTAAGTATTATCAACTGAAACAACAACAAAAGAATATGAAAATAGATTCATATAATGCAATATCAGTGAGTTTATGTGACATTGTCGTGATATTGAGACCCCCCTCCCCCTCTCCCATCCTGACTTCATCTCCTGTCAGAAGGCTAGAGGAGTAAACCCTCAACACACCCTCATTCTATAGTATTGTACATACAATGATACATTCTTGCTTGCAATTAACTATGAAAACATTGTAGATGAAAGGGAAATACCGGTACGTAACATAACTGTAAATAAAAAAATGGTAGAGTTTGGATAAAATTAATAAGTTCCCATATTCTCTTGCACATTAACTGTCCCCTATTGCGGTATCTCAGTCAGCGTGTTTTAACAATACTTGTTTGTTTTCACACGTGTTATTATACAGAACATGGAAGCAGATGCGTCATACTTTGCTCCCGACTGTTTTCACTTTAGCGGGAAGGGTCACGGAACGATGGCTAAGGAGTTATGGAATAATATGGTAAGATATGAGATTGTATAAGCATTGGGCACCGAAACTACCGGCAATGTTTAAAATGAAAGAAAACAAATACTGATTGGAAGATATAATCTTCATCGTATAGCCCGCTCTGATACACAATATTATATGATGTGTACGCAGAGGATCAAAGACTTGAAACTTACGAACGTGACAGCAGGTGGATCGTAAAAACCATTATAGAACTTTCAGGAAACGAAAACTAAGTAGTTGCTCGGTCTTAGGTTCATTCGTTTTTCTATAGACATTGACATGGTTATTAATATGCACAGCTTTTGCAGTGCTTTGAGTTTGGCAATATATATTTTATATATGTATATGTATGTATATGTATTGTCAGATTCAAAACACTAGGGTGGACTGTATATACAGTCGTAACACGTACGTAATGCTTTCACAACAGTAGAAGCACTGTGGTCGAGTGGTATACGGACTTAAATATGTGACACGAGGGTACGGGGTTCGATTCCTACTTTCGCCTGATGATTCCCGAAATGACGAGAAGCAGTCGTGTGTTGATCTTTAATAAGACATCTAAATAAAAACTATTTAAATGGTTAAAGCTCATTATAAATGATTTTTGTTTCAGCTTGAACCTGTCGGTCAGAAGTCTGCCGAATGGAATCCACCAGAAAACGTTCAATGCCCAACAAAGGTGAGCGTTTTCAGGCTTGTTAAACTTTACATGGCAAATTATCTCTTTTAATGACTTCATATCGCAATTAAATTTGGACCTCTTATTGTAACTGTTAGTTCTTACGTGCGTGACTGAGTACATTTTGCATGAACTGTCACAATATGTGCAGGGGCGTTAACACGGGGCCAAATAACAGGTGCAGCACCACAAGAAATGATTTTCCAAAAACAATGTCACAAATTGTCGTACGCTCACATGATCAGAGGAGTGAGGTCGTGTCAGACCGACGATTGACGGTTAAATTTTTGTTTTATCGGAAAAATCATGCAAATTGTCGGGAAAAGTCTGCCTTTCTTGTCGAGGAAAGTTTCCTCCAGGTTGTTAGATTGTCACACTCGCCCGGTTTGTAGAGACTGATAACATTTTGTCGAGTGACCCCTCCCCCCCCCCCACTCATCCCCCAACCCGTTGCCTATCCCAATCCGCCCTGTCGAGCGAATTGACACAGATGCTTCCATTTGACATGCTGTTAAACCATGTTAAAAAAAATTACTGTATTAAAGGAAAAATGTTATGTATGATGTTATGATGATATGATGTTATGGTGTCATCGTTACGATTGTACTTAAATTGTAAATTTATAGATAAAACCACTTGAATTATAATTTTCACAGGAAAATCCCTACATCTACACGAACATGAACAGCGGTCTATCACCCGAAGAGTACGAACCGCTCAGGGCAGACGCCACCACCTTCAGGCTCTCTCTCGTCAGTCTGGTGTCGTTAATCCTTGCGTTCCTTCTGTGATCGGATCTTATACAGGTCATCGCGGGAAGGCCATATATGTCCGTACAAAGGGAGGGAGGGGGGGTCCTTGGGGTTCGGACGCAACACCAGAAATGATTTTCTGCCACGAATAAAAACTAAATAAATAAATCAATATGAATAATTAAAAATAATAATAAAATCACCAACCCTTTTCTATGTTTTTAGATCGTCCAAATCGCGTTATATTGACTTTTGGATAAATTCTTCCATTCTTTATTCGGTAACAGTGCCTCCCAGCTTAAATTAACTTCTGCTTTCCCGGTTGGCCAAAATTTGGTAACCCGATATATTAGAGATCGCTCAACACTATGATCAGGAGGGTCTGGAATATTCAAAACGTTTTATGTTTGATTAATATGACATAAAACGATGAATTCAAGACCAAATCACCTGTACCGACCGATTGAGTTGGTCATTGGTCAGTATTGCCTATTAATCGATATTGTAGTTTGAACTACTATTCGTAAAAGTTTGAAAAACAACCACTAATATATTTTTCATTGTCAGTCATGGCTGTTTATCTAATGTATGGCTGCAGTACGACGACGGTTGGTATAAATACCTATAACTATTCGTGGCTACGTCGCTATTACAGTTACTATTCAGTTCCTCACCAAACTATCTTTCGTGTGACCATAAACTTGATATACAAGTCTCTGTTTATAGGTCTTCATGACAGTTGCATATAAATGCTTGAAATTATTGAGTTTTCCGTTGAATGCATGCTGTTAATATATTGTGTAAAAATATAGATGTAGCACTTCAAATCCAATCACATTATGATTCAAAGAGGAACACTGACTGCAGCATGGTGTTAATTGTAAGATTTTTGTGTAAATAATGAGTTGTGGTAAAAAAGCTTAAATAAAAGTTAATAAAATGTTTGTATACTAAAATACTTCTTGAACATAAATGATATTTAAAAGTTGCAAAAGATCTCACCATTTTGCATCTAGGCACCTTTAATTATACAAACATTCCCCTCCCGGTTAGACACTTCCCCTCGGCCAGTGGTTCATGATTTCAACACTTCGAACCCCCCTCCCCTCTTATAAAAGCTTGTTCGGACCCACCGTATAAACTATACATGTTATCAAATTTATTGTCAGCTGGAAATTGGAATGATTAATAACACTGGTGTTTTCAATACAGGTGTAGGCCTGCAGTAAATATAAACATCTTTTGAAAAAAACCACAAACAATTTCATATAACCTAGATATTGTACAATCTGTGCGTTAATTATGCATGTATATTCTTCCTTTTAGCAAGCTGCTTCGTATGAACTCAACCGGGAAAAAATAATAAGGCTTCTGTAAATCACAGATGGATCGGTTTTTAATTGAACATGTACAATATGTTAGTACTGAACCGTTAACAGTAAGTGCACACGATTGTTAAAAATTAATAATTATATTACCCAACACATATCAATGTTTTGTTATACTGAACAGACTCAATAGTCTCCTTAATTGTTTTCTTATATTCAAATGCTTTCTCCCCAATTTGGTTGACTGAACTGCTCAAGAACGATTTTTTTATGTTAATTCTAAGGTTTGGGTACCACGTCTGTGTCACATGATAAAGCATATGTTATGGACGTAAAAAAGAATGAAAAATAGAAATTACATCTGAATATTTATTTAATAACAGATATACAATGTCGTATTATTTCTTGCGTGTGATTTGTTATTGCACGTAGTTAGCGTTTCACATTCTGACGACAGCTCCTGGAATGAACAAGATGTCTTATCATACGGTATACATGCAGTCATCTTTATACTAAAACCTTGAGGACAAGAAGACTGACACATCACATTCTCCCGCCCCCTGCTTCATGCCCACCCCCACCGCCACCGCCACCGCCACCGCCACCCCAATCCCCACCTCGCCCCTAACCCCCACAAACACGTATAATTTAAAGATATAAATACATGGACTTTAATCTTCAGATTTACATTTGCTTCCTTCAATGACTTTCCTATATTTCACGATACAGACCAAGAAAAAAGTTTAATGTTTTTACCCTTTGTCGACGAAAACCTGATGAACTTGTACTTTAAAGTAATAAGTATTACTAACACCCCCTCCCCTAACCGCACCCCTCCCAACCCCCGTAGAAAAAAATAGAAGCTAAATATGTGCACAAAGAACTGACTCCGGGCATAGAGAAGTGTTCGTGTAGATTACTTAATTGTATAAGAGAGGAACAAATACTGGAAGGGCAGCAGGAAATTAAGTGTTGAATTTGGAGCATGAATGACAATTACTTTACTTATTTACGGTCTATCCTGTTGACATTTAACTTTGTTTTTTTGTTCAAAACACGAACAACTTTGGTACAAAGTGTTAATATCATAGCGTTAATCACTAAAAGTAACGGCATGATGTATTTATTAGCAACAATTGGACTTGGTGCATGGGGAGAAATTAAACAGCAGCATCCTCCTCCGAAAATACGGTTTGACCTCTCTTTACCCCTTTCAAATTGATTAAATTCGAGGGTGTCTGTCGGAGGGGTGGGGGTTGGGTGGGGTGAGGTGTTGAAGCCCCTTTTATAATTCCATGTTCTATTAATACGTTCATGTTGATAACAATGTTCAACTATATGATTTAACGGGTTTTCCATGCCATTTATGTGTTTAAAAATATAACCAACATTATTGCTAAATATTAGGCCTAAGCGAATTTACAAAATATTAATGTCGGAAAAGTGCAAGGTCAGAGTCGATGAAGTTTATCATTATCTAAATTATACAGTGCATTACGGTTGATCGGTGCATAGCAAACATTATAAGTATAGCCTAAGATTCCATATCCAGCTAGTATCAACTATATAAGATTAAAGAATTAAACCCTACATGATATATACTATATATAAATATATAAATACATATTGATGTACGTGTGGAAACAGAGATTCTAGCAATCACTGTCTATAATTGTTTCTATGTTTAGCAGGTAAACGAACTTTGTGCAATTTCAAGGCAATCATTGCACGAAGTAAGTAAACGAACTATTTGAAATTGCCAAATTATAGATAACCTTTGTTCTTTTAATCTTCATATTCTTTTTATTACTTGACAAATTTAAAATATAAAGTATAACGAAATATCATGTGATAATATGCTCGAGTTGTTTCTAATAGCGATAAGCCTACTGCTGTTGAAATGACGGTGTCTCGGTCTTCTAGTAATTTGATGTCTTTGTCTTTGGCTTTGCTTTGTGCTTCTTCTTACTTTCTTTCCTTTTATCAATTATTTTTGCCTGTTTTTTCCATCCTGTCTTGTTTGCTGGTATGGTTTGATAGGATGAAACTAAATTAATAATGATATATATACAACGATATATATATATAGACAGGAGCGCAACCCTACACTGTGGGAGGCTTCATCCCATTCCTTCTCCCCCACCCACCGACCCTCACTGACATACACAATATTATTGTATTGTACATATATACAAGCCTTACCCCTCCGCCACCCTAACCTTCAACGTAAACATTTTCATTGCTGTGAGGTGCTGTTAACATTTATCTATTCCTTTGGACAAAATGGAAAAGAGGTGTGTCATTTGTTTTGGTTGAGTTGTCAACAGACATTGTTGGACTGCGTGGGATTGATACAGACCCCCTCCCTTCCCCCATATCCACACCCCTCACACTTTCAACAACCCACATTCACCTGCCACCCTGATCGATAATTCACGATTCGTTATCATCTTAACTTTAAGGGAAATAAATAGAGGGCGGAACTTTTAACGTCTCAATATATAGGACGGAATATTAACTTTTTCACGTCTCGGTATAAAACATAGGCCCTACACATATTTTTTATTCATAGCAAACTTATTTTGTTGTTTATTAATTGAAACGATAGGTAAAAGATCGCGTGTTCAAGGAGGTAAAGTACAGATAAACTCTGCGATAATCACCTTCAAGTTTAGATAAGAAGAAACGTTTACTAATCTTTAATTACAATTGCGTGTAATTGATAGGGAAACGTTGTTTACACTATACACTAGTTAATGCTACTAATGGTGTGTTCTTTACCTTTACCTGATAAACGATCGTTCAGCGTTAGATATATGTATATGTGTGCAAAACGATTTTTAATCTGATCCTTCTGTTTGAAAACTGGGATCTGTATTAGCATAGCGTAGGTAGGCCGAGGGTCAACCTATCTTTGTTATTCAACACGAAGTACACGTTATTAGAACGAGTTACAAATCTGACAGTTAGTAACATTATTTGAGAAGTTTTCGTTCGAGATTTAAAGGCAAATTAAAAACCAAAATTTAACAAGAAAAAAGGGCAAAATGAAGATTCTTCTCTCGTTTGTCGTGATCTGTTTTATTGGTGTAATAAATGGCCAAGGTTATGACGGTAAGAGACTATAAAATTTTATATTTCATATCTTTTATAATTTATACTTGATAAAGGCTAAGTAATGTTTCTCATTCGTTTCCATTCGAATGAGCTGCTTTTCTATACGTCCTTGCATCGTTTCGAGACAAAACAAATATTTCTGAACAATATGCAAGAAACAGTATATGGATTAGACTAAGCTATTCAATATACAGTATATAGTTCTGAAGAATTGCGTTGTGAAAGTTTATTCTCTACTGGTAAAGGAATAATCAGATTTTATGGAAAATATTGATACAAATTAAGGCTGTATTATCTGCAGTTTTATCCGTTTTTAATCAGTTTTGACCGTTTTATCCGTTTGCGAAATTGTACTATCATTTCACGTTTACCATTTTTACGTTGATGTAAGCACATGAATTACTATATAGACCTATACCGCCATGCAAGCATAATAGTATACAGTGCCAGTGTATAGTTCACCAATTATCTGAATCATATAGATGAGTATGTTTAATGATGTGTAATGATGTTTATTAACGAAAACGATTACATAACCAATATCTAATTAAAATGTCTTTTGTTTCTATAACTCTAAAGCATAATATCAAGCCACGTATAATTGTTCCTTTGACTATTATTTATTAGAAAAATATATCGGTGAATATTTGGATCTGATTCAACCAGCTGAGAACGAAACTACCGGCCCTTTTCAAGGCTTCTTAGAGAGACTTCCGGGATACGAGTGCTCACAAGAGCCAACCTGGCCGGTAAGCAAATTTGTTCTTGCAGGGGATACCTTGCAGCACTTGTTACATTTATTGTTGTTGTTATTGTGGTTGTGGAGTTCCTCTCAAACAGAATGAACAATTTACATATCTGAATGTAAATGGAAGTTGTTACTATCGATCCTGTGGTGAAAAGGATGTGTATTAATCACGACCCCAAATATATCTTTTCCAGTATTTCAGTCGACACGTCGAGTATCAAATAAAGAGTTTTTTAAAACTAACTTTATATATATATATTATGTATATGGTTTACTTTGTTTTGTTTTTGTACAAACTGATTACGAAACAAGTCAAGTTTGTTTCATTCTCCTTTATTTGATCTTTATTTGATCAAAAAGAAACCTAAATTGTTTGCTTTCTTGATACAGGGTGAAACGAGGTTCTCCTTTCCATGCATTCCCATGAAAAGATCTGCGACAAAGCCAACTTCAGGTATATTGTTTTTAAAGGCATGCTTGAGGAAGGTGGGTTGAGGTGCGGGTTGAGGAGTTACTCTGGGCAGATGCCTGGGGGGGGGGGCGGGTGGTAGTGATGACGTGCATTTTAGAACCGTTATTTTTAAGTATAAAAATTCTTAAATTTCGGATCATTGTTCCGGAAGCGAGATAACCCTAGCAATTATATTTCTAATAGTAAAAACCAAACATGTCATAATTCAAATTCATTACAGAATAGTTCTATTAGAGCAAAATAGCAATTAATGTTCCTGTGCTATTCTTCCAATTATTGCGTGTTGTTGTATTTTTGTTGTTTATTTAGTCCACTACCTTCGTCCCAGTGATGTTGACATTATTGGTGCCCTTGGTGATTCTTTGTCGGTACGTATATATAGTCTTCCTTAAGGCCAGGTCACACTATACCGATTTTTTATCGGAATACTATCCGATTTTCCCGGAGGAATCGAAACAGCCAGTTTTTCGTTCGGGTCTTCTAACCACAGTGATAAAGGACCTGATTTGCTATCTGTTGAGCCATTCCGATGTGGAATAGCCCTCTCCTAACTTTTGATATTGACTCCGTTTCCTTTTATCGGATAGCTATCCGATTTCTCTTCCGATTGTTATCGTTTTTTGATGTGACGTCACTTCAGAATGTAGTCCGTTCCAGAACCCCTCAGATTTGGAGTAGGTATTCGAATATTCCACTGCATTCATTCATTTTCTACCACAAACCTCACTCTTCGGCCTAAAATCGGAAAAATCGGACCGTATTCCGATAAAATATCGCTGTAGTGTGATCGGGCCTTAACTGTAGCAAGCCTAATGTTACAACCTATTACACTATTTCCCTATTATTGACTATAACTTCATGTTTGTGTGTCTTCCTGTTTGTATAACTGTTGTTCCTTCTGTTTGTTTGTTCAGTTCAATATATGTTAAAATGTTCATAGGGGGTCTTCTTGACTGTTTCCATAGTCCATGACTGTTACTATTAATCCATCTCTGTCCCATCATATCCCAATAATACCGAGCATCTGTTTTACAGCTTAAAAAAAGTTATTTAATTTTCAGTGTGTCCCTCCTCAAATTATGTGCATGACTTTTCATCCTGACATGACATATTTAATATATAATAATCATAATAATAAATAAGTTACCAAACATTAACAATTACTTTAACATCCTGAGTGTCCTAGTCTCCTACGAGTTATTTGGCTTGAGGAAGCAGACGATACCGATAACCACGTGACTAACAATGACTTCCATTTCATTTATGTAATTAATAATCCTAGCACAGCCACGGAAATATCAACAATGAAATGTTCCTTCTTATTTTACAGTCGGCCAATGGCGCTGATGCCTGTTTCTTACCTGAACTTGCCTATATGTACAGAGGAAGATGTTTCAGGTAGGAGTATAGAGAAAGAGGCCCAGGGTTCAAATCCCGCTATAATTTCGAAGTTTCGAAGCTCTTTTTCTTTCATTATTCTGGCTTTTCTGAAAATGCTGGCTGTGCAAAAGCGGCACATTACTGACCTGCAATATCTGTTAATGACTCACATATCATATATCACTTCATATTTGTAAGTTTTAGGTTATAAGTTTTGTTTTGTTTTCATCTACTCACAGCTCCGGAGCTGACGGAGATTTTCATACCAATCCTACACTTGCAAGTAAGTTTGCCTGCTACAGAAAAATCTACGCATATGTTTCGCGATATAATGGCACGTCAATTGTTTTCCATTAATTAAGAACAGCTAAGCAGCAATAGAAAAATTGAGATGCTAATGATATCGTATAGTTATGAATGGTTGCTGCAATACTTTGTGTGGATTAAACTGAGAGGAACATCTAATACTATCTACAATACCATGGACTATCATAATGAAGACAATTGAGTATATTTGCAATGTATTCACTTATTAATTAAAATAAAGAAACAAATAACACAATTTGTAATTAGAGTGACTAGAGTGCTGGCTTTTGAAAAGACATGTAAGTGAGGACCTAATTTGTTCCATATTAAATTTGATATCACAAAATGTACGGTTGTCGAAAAAATGAAAGCACCTTCATTTTGGGCGTGGTCATTGTGCATTTTCATTAGCATTCATTGGGGGCGTGGTCAATATGAGATTGGGTCCTTTGCAAACGTATTTTCGTATGGGCCATATATTAAAATCCAACCGATACTAATCAGCCAATATAGTACTCGCTATGATTTAGTTATATTAATGTTATTCTGATGACCTCTTTTCCAGCTATTCTCATGAAGTTTAACCCGAATTTGAAAGGTTACAGTCTTCGGACAAACTGGTGGACAGCACCAGAGGCAGGTTTCAATGTAGCAGTTCCCGGTGCAGTTGCGGAGTAAGTTGGAAACTTGGGAGACAAAATAAGCTACAATCAGTTATATATTACGTATACAGAGAATAGTTAAAATAGATGGTTGCTGTTAATAAAACATATTTCATTTCAGATTTCGAGCATTTTCGACATCGACATGTTAGAATCATCAAAACAGAAAATTGTATTTATGGGCCATATTTTTTGGTTATCCCAGCTTTGATTGTCAAGATCATAGTGGATAATGTATGAATGCTCCTTTAAGCTGACGTTCATGATACCTTTAAGCCCTTTGTCTAGGTAATAAACTAATTGTTATTGGTGACCTTTTGTTCTTCATCGATTCATTTGCTCGGTTCCAGACGAGCATAAAGAATATACAGAGTCCAATAGTTGCAAAGATGTAGCTGTCTGACTTAAACAGAGGACACAAAAAAAAAATGATTTCAATAATCCCTTAATATTCGAATTTTTGTATCCAAATATGTAGTATAGTAATGAATAGGACTGCACTGATTTTCTTCAAAGTTGGAAAAGTTGTAGCATCTTATACAGAAAGTGGAACAGTGGTTAACCCTACCCCTTCTTCGCTTCCCTTTCATTGAACTGGATGGTCCATCATCTGCCGTCACCTGATAAGTCGTATACTGTGTCTCATTTTGTGGTTTGTTTATCGAACATATATATATCATCTATGCTTTATTTGTTCAATTTGATGCAGTGATATGCCAGAGCAAGCACGTGCTATAATAACGAAAATGCAAGAAGACGAATCGGTCGACTTTGAAAACGACTGGAAAGTGGTTACCATCTTCATCGGGGGCAATGACCTTTGTGCTTGGTGCGACTCCAACGGCAATGAGAGGGCTCATCGAACGCCCGAAGCCTTCACGGCATACATCGAAGAGGCAGTACAAATCTTATACGATGGGGTAGGAATACTTTATGTGTCTGCGTATGGGTATATGTGTATGTGTGTATGTGTGTGTGAGGTGGGGGGGGGCGGGTGTTTGGAACAGTATGTTCTGCATAAACGTATGACGTCACATGGCATGAAGATCAACTTTTATCTTTTTCTTCATTTTCTTTATTTATTTATTGACTCTTTCTTTATTATTTTGCAGATGCCCAGGGTCTTTGTTAATGTCGTTAACGTACTACAGGTTCATCAAGTATCTAAAATGACGGGTTTCATATGTGACTTTTTCCACAAGTAGGTGCTTTACAGCCTTAAAGATTTATTAAGTCCTTGACAGGTATTTATACACAGGGAATACTCAGACTCGATGCTGAACAAAAATAGAATATGTCTAAATATTTCTTCCGAGCACAAAATCTGATCCAAAACACACTTGATTTCCGTACGTTTGTTTTTTGTTTTTCCCTGCAGTCTTCATATAATAATATCTTCGATGTATAGGCCTATATGTTATATTGTTAATGCTTGTTAGAAATGTTGTTGGTGAAAGATAATTTCATATTTAAAATCTCTCCTCCGCACATTGATTCATGCAACGGAATGTTTTTTATTCTCCTTTTTTCCTTCTTTTCCTTTTTGCAGTTCTTGGTGTTCTGCTGGAATGAACTTTCCCGAAGAAACCCTAGCACAAACACGGAAATATAACGTATGTACTATAAATCCTTGGATATGTTTATTGGAAGCACGGGAAGGGTGCAAGTGGATTTTTTATATATTTTTTAATCATCATATCTCGTATAGCGAAATATTTTGTTGTGGTTTTTCCTTTCTGAAATTTAATTACGGTGCGTGCTTTTTGTTATAACTGCGCCAATTAATTATTTAAAAATAAAATAAAAGTAGAACGGTATAACTTGTATAACGTGTTTTTGGTTCAATTGAGTTCTAATATACAAGCTTTTCAGAGATTTAGGGGAGCCTTTGTTAAAGCTAAATATGTATACTGTCTCCATTTTTTACATAGATTGCTGTTCGTGACATGGTCAACAGGAAAAAATTCGAAGGCAGAGAGGATTTCGCTGTCGTCGTCCAGCCGTTCTTAGAAGAAACTGTACTCCCTGTCTTGCCTGTAATTCCATCATCTTGTTTTCACTTTTAAGCAAAAAAAAAACCAATGAAAGTTTGTTAAATAATTTAATGAACTCACGTCACTTCTTAGCAATATTAGGTCACTCCATCCAGTAACTGAAGTTACTTTTGCCCTGAATAAAGTTTTTGATCTTATTATTATCCTTTTTGTATTTTTTCTTTTGGTTTGGCAAGAAATAAAATCAGTTTGTGTTCTGATTTATATGATATGCATGTTCCTGACACAATACTACTACTGGACCCTATCGATGAGTTGTTTTAAACTGACTATTTAATATGATGTTTCTATTTATCAGAATGGTGATCCTGACTATTCCTACTTCGCTCCAGACTGTTTCCATTTTAGCAGTAAAGCTCATGCAGTAGCTGGTAAAGAACTCTGGAATAACATGGTATGTTTCATTTCCTGTCAAAACTGTGTAATATTCCCTACAAGTGTCACATGGAATGTTTCATTTCCTGTCTATTTCCTGTCAAAGTTGTATAATAACCCCTACAAGTGTTACATGGTATGTTTCATTTTCTGTCTATTTCCTGTCAAAGCTGTGTAATATGCCCAACATTTGCTATATATGTAGACGTTAGATTGATAATATCTAAATATCCCTTTTTTATTTCATTTTGGTTGACTTTTATGTGTCAATAATCTTTGGAGTTCAATGTTGTCGAATAAAGCTTATGTTAAATTTAGTAAAACTTTAGTTAAACTTAGTAAAAAAACTTTCCTTTTTACTTTTCTCGTCCAGATGGAAAAAGTTGGTGAGAAGTCAATCGAATGGGATGAAACTGCCACAGACGTTCTGTGCCCTACTGAGGTAATTATCTAGACATGTTGTTAAAAGTATAGTATATAT
>JAIPMN010039746.1:0-10482 GCA_020650975.1 Apostichopus californicus
ATATTATTATTATTATTATTATTATTATTATTATTATTATTATTATTATTATTTTTATTATATCAATGTCGTAGAAATAAGTGATAATTTTTTTTTTTCAGTTTTTAAGAACCTTGTAAACACCTTGCTGGTCGTGGTAATTCAGCAATGCTCAGAAATGAATCGTTGTCTATAGTTTTATTACATTGTCTATATGTATTACATTGTACAGAAATGAATTGTTGTCTATTTGTACTGCACTCATCAAGTATGGGTCCTTCCTTAAGGCCTTATGCTTGTGCCTCCATTCATCCCACCCTGCACATTTGTCAAACCAACGTAAAGTGACAGTTTTATTCTCTCTGATTATTTGGCTTCAACCAATGTTTCTCTCTGACACTAGTAGAAAATTGAGAACCACTGGTCTAGATTTTATCTACCGCAGTTGTGTAGTGCTGCCCTCAGTAATGCAACATTTATATATCTGTTAAACTGTTATTCATCTTCAGACAACAAGCCGGAGGTCTTAGAGGTCACAAACATTACCAAGCTTCACTATGAATACAATGGTACCATCCAGTGCCGGGCCTTTGGCACCCCTCTGCCGACCCTTCGTTGGGAACGCGACGGTTACGATTACGACGGTAACGAGAACGCCACGATTGTCTCGTACCAAGAGGACGAGTACCACGTGGTCACCGAGGTCCGCTTCCACCCGTTGTTTGACGACAGAGGGTATTACACCTGTGTGGCCGAAAATGAGTTTGGCACAGACAGAATGTCGTTTTACAATGAAAAAGGTATGATCTTTGTAGATACATCTCAAGCCCTAGGGGTGCCTTCAAAAATTATCAGGTCTGTGAGGGTTAACTGATTTATAATTGCCGCCAAGTTTATAGTCAGAAGAAGACATCTCTGGCAAAGAAAATTAACATTTTCCTGACCTTAGTCCCAACCACCCTCGATGATGGGGCTGAGGTCATAGCTGACCACCCCCCCCCCCCTTATGGCCTGATATTTCTTTGTTGTCCCTGGGTATCCATGGGTATTAGTAGAAAGGTTGATAAACGTATAATTTAGATGTAAAATAATTAATACCCATTTCTGCCCCCCGTCGAACTTACGTATGCTATTAGCACTGATTTCATGGTAAGGCTGTAACCTCAATTTGCGTTACAAAACAGTTCTAACATTATAAAGTATAGCATATGTTTGCTGTACCCTTGGCAAACTAAACAAGGCTTACAAAAACTTTCCTGTGTAATTTGCATGAAATGAATTGTGCTCCTTTCATCATGTTACTAAAAATTTTCAAAAGATATTAAATTATATGGCCCTTTCTGTTCCACTTTGGCTATATTACAGTGAACGAAAAGCTCATCCTCTGAGCTTGGCTTCAAAGTGAACTGTAGGTTCATTTTTATCATAATCTCACAAACTGCTCTTTTCTATCATTTCGACTCCCATTTTTAAGTTTGGTTCTTGATACACTTCACACGATAGTCTTCACCAGCATCTTCTCCATTGCATTAGAACTATGTCAATACGTATCTTTTTATGTATGTATTTTAGATCCTCCTGCAAGCAGGAACTCGTGAAGAAGCCATCTTTGGCTTATCAAAGCCGCAAGCTGACCAAAGTCAGTCTCTTACATTCATATTTAACGTCCATGATTATGAATTGTCAATTGTCAACAACTCTGTAACTGGCCGACATACATTAATCTTGGAGTGACACGAACTCGGGACCTTATGATTGAAAGGCACCGGCGTTAACCACTGAGCTAACTTTCCTAATATATCGGTTATATATCGGTTATATAATATATCGGTTATATATATATAATATATTGGTTATATAATATCGGTTATACAATTTATCTTTATATATCGGTTCATTCATCCCAGAAGTTACTTCTGTTAACCTTTTCGACTCTTCCTATAGATTTCATCTCTGTATTCGTAGTATTTAAGTTTCCATCTGTTTTGTTTTATTCTCGTCTTATGATCGATCAGGCCTGTATACCTATCTCGGAGGAAAGATCACATGTGACGATGAGGTGCTGACCATGGAGTGTCCGTACGGGGAGTACATCAGAGTAGAAACGACATTCTACGGCCGTCTCCATAACGAACGCTGCATCATATACGACGACCATTACCCCACCGGTACGACTTAACTTGCCCATTTAAAGCTTTTCTTTGCTATTTTTTTTCTTCGCTTTGTAGTTGTGATCGCTGTGAAATTATTTGGAGATGCTTTGTGCATGCCTTAGATAACCAGTAGGAATGATAGATAGCCAGATAGATAGATAACCAGTAGGAATGAATCACTCTTGTTTGAAATAGGTCTTTCACATGTCATGAATAGAGCATGATATCACAGATCTTAAGCCTAACCAAAGCCTAAGAATTGAGAACCATGCCACACACAAAAAAACTTCTTACCAGTATTGAAGGGTAACAAGAATATATATAAATACTTATATATATTATAAATATTTTGTTTCAAGTCATACTAAATTTTTTTTGGGGGGTGGGGGGTACAGAAAATGAACAAAACTTTTGGCAAATTAATGATACTAAAATTCATGCGGTGCAGAGAGTGTCATATATATTGTTTTATTGGGTATTGGCAACCGTAGTTTTACTAACGTTCGAATGGGATTGATGAGTAACTAAGTTTTCTACGCTGGAGGTAAAGATATTATGTCTATCAACTCTGTGTACTAACTTTATTGTATTAAACGGAGACACTCTGCTACCTTTTCCAACAAATAAATGTAAATTTATGTTATATTTATGTTATAAGTTATAATTAAAGTCAACATTTCAAAGATTTTGCCAGCAAAACTTTTCTATGGTGGTACAAGTCTCAAGCAAAATGCCCCCAAAAAATTATTAATTGTATTGTATAACAGAATTTTATTAGTCCATGTTATCTTTGAAAATTTACAGTACCATAATCAACCCAAAAAATTAAAGTTTCTGTGTAACTCTCAAAGTATTATCATATAGGTCAATTCTTGAGGACGTTGCAGGGAATAAGTTAACCCAGTATCACTTTGTAAATATACTACACAAAATGGTCAAGTTGCTATAGAATCATAAAGCTGTATAGCAGTTTTTCTACACAGGAACTACAGTATTCAAATGAGAAATTAAATCAGAGTATTTGAAAATGCTACAGAAATTTGACCACAAATTATTTAACAGATTTAACTGATTATTGTGTTTTTTGGTTTTTTTTAATTTCCTTGGTAGATTGTGAATATGATCCGGATATCGTAAGATATCGAATCGAGGAACAATGTAACAACAAGCAGCACTGCATGGTTTATGTCAGCGAAATAATGTTTGAAGTGTCAGGGGACAATTATACTATCTGTAATGGATTCCCTCTATATAGCAACACAACCTATACCTGCATTGGTGAGTAAGGTCTTACTATACTGACAAAAGTATTGTAGGTTGTAGTAACAGAAGTGAAAGATAAGGGGATAGGGACAACTATACTATCTGTAATGGATTCCCTCTATATAGCAACACAACCTACACATGCATTGGTGAGTAAGGTCTTAATATTATACGGACAAACTTATTGTAGCAGTAAGTAACAGAAGTAGAAGATAAGGGGATAGGAGACAATTATATCAACTGTGATGGATTTCATCTCTATGGCAACACACATAACCTACAAATGCATTCATTTAGCAAATGATTAATAAAAACTGTTTATCAGCATTGTGAAAAGTTGTAGTCACAAAAGGTAAACATTGGAGAAAATGTCAAGTTATCTATTTTCTCTCAAGATCCGTAATATTGTTCTAATTATGATGGAGATAAAAACAGGTGGAAGAATTAGCTAAAATATACGATGAGAGATGTACACCATCCATTCTTCTAGCAACAAATTTATCTTTATTCAAATTGGATTCAGCAGGATTCATCGATGGTGCATTCCCACCGATATAGCCTACTTACCCATGCACCAAACTGTTTTTCAATTTGACAGAATAGTTTCACTTTCACTCTGTCTTCTTGAAGTTGAGTCAAACCATGTCGACCGAGTAAAACCATGACTCCTGCGTAACCTATAAATTGATTTCTAAACAGTAGCATAGCTATAGAACTGTTGTTGTTTGGGTAGGGGAGGGGGGGGTGTCAGTCCGCATTATTTAGATTTATAGTGTTAGTTTGTGTGGATATATGAAAAATCACTTGCCTATTCCCAATTTTCTGTTACCCTTCCCTCCGTTACATTTGCCCCCAACCCATGCCCCTCCTTTGTCCTACTATTCCAAGTATTCCCCTGTCTATGCTGCCTCTTCTTCCCCCCTGACAGGCTATGACTGGACCACCTGGTTCAACACAGATAGTCCTAGTGATGGAGTTGAAGAAGAATCAAGACAAGCCATCTATTTGGTAACTTAAAGATTAATTACAAAATCTGTTTTATCACCTACTAAAAATTTTTTTTTAATAATCTGATTTAGTATGTTTATTTTTTTTTTTTTAATACATATATCCATAATTTTTTTGTTTTTGTTTACAGTTCTGTGAATATCACTTGTCTTGTACAGTAACAGCACAAAGCAGATGAAACAAATCCGCGTAGTAAATTATGGGAGTTCTATGGGGGGAGGGGGGTTGGAGGGGGGGTTGGAGGGGGTAGAGGGTAACAAGTGTTTCTCACTTATGGCGAATAATGATACCAATAGTCAGGTGCAAGAGTGTGTTAATCTTACAAAAATTAAAACTGCATAAATAATTTTGCTATGTCCTATTACCCTCAAAACTAATAAATGGGATAACAGAACAGAATCAACAAGTATGGGAACCTCACCCCGCGGGGGGTGGTGGGGGTAACAACTGTTTCTCACTTGTGGCGAAGAATGATACCATGGGTCGGGTGCAAGCCATAATTAACTTACCAAAATTATAACTGCATAATTTTGCTATGTGCTATTCCCCTCAAAATTAATAAATAGGATAACAGAACAGAATCAACAAGTATGAGAACCTCACCGGGGTGTGGGGGGGGGGGGAGGAAGAAGAACGATAGAAGACATACCAATCAATCGATAGTAACACAGTTTACTGTCTCATGATTTCAAAGTTTTGTCGTAAAGTTAGTTCTGTTTTATTTCCTTCTGTTTTCAGTCTGAGTCGAGTATGTGTTTAGATCCGTACGAGATTGACTGCAGGCAGGCCTCTAACGGGGCCAGTTACATCGATGGGGGACAGGCATTGGGTCGATCCTGTACCCTACACGGTGAGGGCGGTATAACGTGCAAACAGAGCAGCCAGACCGGCTCCGCAAGTTGTCTGGATTACGAAGTCAGATTCAACTGCCCAGAAGGTAAAGGTCAAAATATAGTAAAAATGCTAGATATTTCCAGTTAACTCGTTAAGTGTTTGTTTGTTTTAATAAGAATAATAATATAGTCATTATACACTGAACTGTTGGACACCAGGGCTAAGGTTTGGTGAGGAATCAAAAGTGCTGCATTTATAGACACCAAGACACCTGGGAAACAGTGCCGGAGCGTCCATACAGTCAAGGGGGGCGCATGCCCCCCTGATGGACTCAAATGGACTGCTGGCGCCCTTTTCAGCTTTTTACCACTTTTTACTTATTCGCGATTATTGACTTTTTTATTGCGCTCTCATCTACCTATTGACATTTGTCACATTATCTGCAAATTAGCAAGGCCCGGAAAGGGTCATTTCCGGCGATACCTCGGAGTATCTTTACTCAAATAATTTCTGTACGCCGCGCGCCAACCTGTGGTGGCGCTCCGCTTAGATAGTGTCGAAAGCACCCTACAGACCATTCGCGCCCGCCTGACCAATACCCCTAGCTCCGCCACTGCTGGGAAATGGTAAGTTCATGCCCAGGTCAAGCCGAGGAAGGTGCATTTGCCATCCAGGAGTAATCAACAATTTTTCCATGATATGATTGGTCTATCCAATAAGTACACTTCACACCTTTATTTCAAAACGGCTCTTTATTTTTCAAAAATATTCGCTACAAAACCTTTAAAAACCTTTTTTTTATTTTAATATAAAAAAAAATACTTTAAAGATTAAGTTTAGCGTAGAAAGATTGTATTCAGTCATGCTAACTATTGGCCATTAAGGAGTCCAGGAGTAATCAACAATTTCCCCATGATATGATTGGTCTTGCCAATAAGTACACTTAAGACTTTTAAACCTTTATTTCAAAGCCGTTCTTTATTTTTCAAAAATACTCGCTAAAACCTTTAAAAACTTTTTTTTTATTTTAATTTAAAAACAAATATTTTAAAGATTTACTTTGGAGTAGAAATATTGTATTCAGTCATGCTAACCATTGGCCATTAAGTTTTTTGTGGACAATCAGGCATGATTCATCATGATACAAAACAGACTCACAAACAACAGTTAATGCATTAAAGTCTTTTTTGAAGCCTTTAAAAACCTTTATTTCCTCATTGACAACCTTTAAAAAACCTTTGTTTTGTTGAAGAGCTGCTGGGAGGTCTGACAATTAAAAATCCAACATGTATGGTTGATTTTTTTTTAAAGTTTAATATTGATTGTATTGGATGCTGGGATGAGCTTCATACTCTATGTATGTATGTATTTTAGATCCTCCTGCAAGCAGGAACTCGCGAAGAAGCCTCATTGGCTTATCAAAGCCGCAGCTGACTGAAGTCAGTCTCTTAGATGCATATTTAATGTCCATGATTATGAATTGTCAATTGTCAGCAACTCTGTAGCTGGACTACATACATTAACCTTGGAGTGACTCAAACTGGGGACCTTATGATTGGAAGGCACTGGCGTTAACCACTGAGCTAACACTCCACTACTTTGATTTTGATGTTCATGGGAGTGGCTTTTTATTCGATGCTATTAACTTTAAGTTTATTTCCTGCAGTGATGATTTTTTTTCTTTGACCTATTTAATTAATAGTTCAATGGGTGACATGTAGCTTCAGAGCTACAATCCATTTGGTTCCTCACAGACATGTCAGGGTATTAACATTCACAACGTTATAATGACTAACAGGGAGATGATATCATCAATTCTTGTTATACATTTCTTTGAAAGTGATAGTTGAGGCTGTCTAGGTCTTTGCTGTAAAGGTTACCAGAAATAACTTTATTTATGCAAAGTATCTTGCCTTTACACTACTGCTCACTGCATGGCAGTAGCACATTTGTCTAAATTACTACTCACTAACTCTGATCAGTCTTAGCATCTCGAGAGGAAACTATTTAAGAAGCTTTGAACCATAGCTTTACACAGAAGATGTGATATAAAACTGGGCTCTGAAATATTAGACTTACGGTAACCCTAGTATCACATTATTTATCTTGTACTATTCATGTTTTTTTTTTTCATTTATTCATTTTTTGTTTTACTTTCACATTTCACTTGCAGAGGATTTTGGCATCTATGAGTTTGAGAGAGCAGTGGAGTGTGATGGTGAGGAGCTGTCCATCTCCTGTAAGAATGATTACTCCATCTTGGTTCACAAAGCATTTTATGGAAGGAGAGAAGAAGGTAGGAATAAATTTAATCAGTGTTTTATTTAAGCATTAACTCTGAGCAAATAAATGTGATGAAATCAATTTTTATATTTTTTTTTTCTTCTGTCCTCTTATTTTGCTTTTATCTTCATTTTTTGTTTTCATCTCTTTTCTCTTTTCTTCATTCTTTTTTGCTTCTTCAGATTTCTGTTCTTTGTTCTTTTTATTCCTTCTTTTCCTGCTGTTTTATGTAACGTTTCTCTTCTCTTCACCTTCTGTTTATGACGACAGTCATCGTATTGATCCTTTTTACCTTCATTTACTTTTTGATGGTAGCTTCCAATATTCTTTCTTTTTTCCTCTTGCTGTCTCCTTCTAATGTATTTGTTTTTGTTTTTGTAGTAAACGATGCTAGTCCCTTGCTGTTTCATACCTTTCAGTCAGTTCAGGTAGTCTACCAAATGCAGCGATCCCCAAACTTCTAGGCCCACCCACCCACAAGCTTCCATGAGTTGCTATGCCAGGACCCACCTGACCCTCACCCCACCTGACCCTCACCCCACCTGACCCTCACCCCACCACTCAGAATCAAAGCTCAGAACCACATGAAAGCTAACTTCCACTATAGAATTTGATGCTCAAAAAATAACTTAATCTATCTCTACAGACAAGCCCCAAAAACTGTGGACGAAATGTCTGACATATGGATACGTCCCCACAACCCACCAAAAATGTTTGTGACCCACTGTTGGGGGTCCGTGCCCCATAGTTTTGGGGCTGGGGGGACAGTTGACCTAACCCCTCATGAAAAGTATCTCTCATGTGTTAACAGTTTCCCAAGCCACCACATCAGTAGTCAAGTTATTCAATAGTTTTCTTTCTGTTTCCCCTCTCACATTAACAGGACTGTGCACCTACGGTAACAACTTCACATACTCAAGCTATTGCGCTGTGGATGATGAATTGGTTCTCAACACGGTGAAGAAGAACTGCGACCACAAAAAGAACTGTCGGATCAACGTCCAGCTGGCTGCGGTCCTCTCCGATCCTTGTCCGGGAGAGTACAAGTATCTAGATATCCAGTTCTCTTGTGAAAGATACAGTAAGTTTGAAATCATTTAAAAGAAGCATCGAATTCATTTCATTAATCTTTTCAAAACGTTTGTTATAACATCCCTGCCAGGTTTCCAGTATAATATCCCTTCCATGGTTTTGTTATTATATCCCTGACAGATATCTGTTATAATTATGATCACAATATTCTTATATCTTTAATCAGACCCAATTCTCTTGAAGCCCTTCTGGTGCTCTGTTGTGGGGTTTTCGTATATACAACTTGGATATGATCCCAAGGTTGCACAAATATCCAGGGTTATTGCAACTTCTTGTGTAGCACCTCTTGTATAAATAAGGATACAAGTGGACCATTTTGGGTAGCACCTGGGAGGTTCTGTCCTTAACTTTTTCTTCCACTCTTTCACCATTCTTGATCTAGGGTACCCTGTAAATGGCCAGGGTTATTGCAACTTCTTGTGTAGCACCTCTTGTATAAATAAGGATACAAGTGGGCCATTTTGGGTAGCACCTGGGAGGTTCTGTCCTTAACTTTTTCTTTCACTCTTTCACCATTCTTGATCTAGGGTACCCTGTAAATGGCAAAAAGCAGTGGCGGAGCATCCATACAGTCAGGGGGGCGGATGCCCCCCCCTGACGGACTCAAATGGACTGCTGGCGCCCTTTTCAGCTCCTTACCACTTTTTACTTATTCGCGATTATTGACTTTTTTTATTGCGCTCTCATCTACCTATTGACATTTGTCACATTTGTTGGTGTAATTTGGCGATGACACCTATTTATTCTTCGTTTATCTGCAAATTAGCCAGGCCCGGAAAGGGTCATTTCCGGCAATCTAGGGAGTATCTTTACTCAAAAAATTTCTGTACGTGACGGGCCAACCTGTGGTGGCACTCCGCATAGATAGTGTCGAAAGCACCCCTACGGACCATTCTCGCCCCTCCTGACCAATAACCCTAGCTCCGCCACTGGCAAAAAGTCAAACTCATTGAATTTGCATGACCGATTGTCTTAACTCTCTCTCTCTTTACCTCGCTACAGGACAAAATGTTGCCCGTTTCAAGCCGTCTAACAGCAGTAGCCTAACAGCACCTAGCCTGTTGCCGGGGCTGGCCAATGACTTCTTCTACAGTTGGGATTGTAATGCAGGTTACTGTGTGGAGACGAATACAGAGTATGAGCCCTGGTGGATGGTCGACTTGGGAGCTGTCTATGACATTAATGTTGTCACAGTCTACACTTGTGATGACGCAGGACAAGGTAGGTGTCATCATTTTGAATAAATGTTGTCACAGTCTACACTTGTGATGACGCAGGACAAGGTACAGTATAGGTGTCATCATTTTGAATTAATGTTGTCACAGTCTACACTTGTGATGACGCAGGACAAGGTTGGTGTCATTATTTTGAATTTATG
Organism: Apostichopus californicus; assembly: GCA_020650975.1. Taxonomy (NCBI): domain Eukaryota; kingdom Metazoa; phylum Echinodermata; class Holothuroidea; order Aspidochirotida; family Stichopodidae; genus Apostichopus; species Apostichopus californicus. The sequence continues at coordinate 9,991 of JAIPMN010039746.1, forward strand.
CCATCATGAATATGCAGTGTTCATTATGAAGTCTTTTAATTTACCTTTAATGAACATTTATTCTTTTATATGATATCAGTATTATTTTTTCGATGATCTTGCCTAGTAGTACGTCCGTAATAATTTACCTTCTTCATGAATATGCATTGATAACTAATTTATGATCCTTATGAATATACATTGATTTATTAACTATGAAGAACAGAAAAACCTGAAATGTATGTATGGATGTATTTTAGATCCTCCTGCAAGCAGGAACTAGCGAAGAAGCCATCATTGGCTTATCAAAGATGCAAGCAAACCGAAGTCAGTCTCTTACATTCATATTTAACGTCCATGATGATGAATTGTCAATTGTCAACAACTCTGTAACTGGACGACATACATTAATCTTGGAGTGACTCAAACTCGGGACCTTATGATTGAAAGGAACCGGCGTTAACCACTGAGCTAACACTCCTCAATGGGGAGGGGGGGGGGGCATGTGGGCGT
>JAIPMN010039746.1:10492-23169 GCA_020650975.1 Apostichopus californicus
AAAGGAACCGGCGTTAACCACTGAGCTAACACTCCTTAATGCCGAAGGGGGGTGTGGGGGTTTCTCTCGTAATTCTCATCAAGCTTTAATAATAATCCACGCTTTCATTACAGCTGCTGATCTTGACAACTTTGAAGTCCGAATCGGTAACAGTTCCGACCTGACCTCTAACGACCTCTGTGGTGGCGCTGTTGTCGACGCACTCCCCGGTGCCAATGTTGTCTTCTGCAACCAGAGTCTGCACGGCCAGTTTGTCAGCGTTCAGGTTCCCCAGCAACTGACCAGCCTCAAAGTTTGTGAGGTCGATGTCCAGTTCTGTGAGTCAATAACTATATCAGTTTTGATTTAGCTGGTAAAATGACAGCAAAGTTACATACCACGAGCAAAAGGAAGAAGTGGCGGGGGAAGGGGTTCAAAATATTGTTGTTTCATGTAGAGTTGGTATTTGAACATTGATGGTTTTGAGAGGACAGCGAAATGTTTAAACACAATGACTGTCCTTCAAACTTCTGAGTGCAATCTCATATGACTCTTGTCCATACATATTAAGTTCAACATCCCTGTTGAAAGATAACAGGGGTATACCAAATTGATTTAGAATCTTGCAGTAACCACGTTTCATAGAACTTATTTTATTAAATATTCTCAAGATAAACGGTGGTTGGGATTTGGTGACGTTAATGCATTAAAATTTCATCTGCTTCGGTCATGTTCTAAGTTAGTTTGAATGTCACATCTCTGTAGCTATCAATTAAACTAAAATTTGACAAGCACTTCACAGGGTTGGGTTGGGTAAGTCAGTTTGCAGTAGGGTAATCAAGCCAGCAGAGTTTATCAAACGGAATGATGCACAGCTCGACTGAGAAATCAGAGATCAAAAGGCCTGTCTACCAGACGCTACATACCAACATAAATTCACCGGAAATTTTACAAGAGGGCAATATTCTCTGAGACTTTACTTTGGTGTGTTTTTACCCTTCGTACTGTAGTACCGCAACCGCCGGTGAAAGCCAGGTCGTGTGACGGACAGGTGCTACATTTGTCGTGCGCCCTCTATGAAGTCGGTTACATCACGATAGAGGGCGCTTTCTACGGACGAATCTCAGATGGTACACTCTGTCCCCACAATGACAGCAGTCACGTATACGACCAGTCATGTTCTGCGACACGAGAAACGGTGAAAGATCTCGTGGAATCGCTCTGCAAGGAAAAACGAAACTGCGACGTTGACGTAGAGAAGGATATATTGGACGCTCTCAAGGTCGGGGAAGGGGATCCCTGCCCCGGGGAATACAAATATCTAGAAGTTGAATACAGTTGTAACAAATTCATTTCAGGTAAGAAAAGTTGAGATATCAATAAAGTGACATAGGGGTGGGGGCAGGGTGGAGGAAATTGTTGTAATTATGTAGTCTTTCATAGTTTCCTGTTCCAAGTTGATGAATAATAGATGACATTATCATTCCCTTCCCTACCCTGCGCCCTGGCATCCTCACCTTCTACTGATCGAATTTTCCATAAATCATTATATTTGAGACAATAGTCACATCTGCCCATGAGGCTACTTTAGTTCATGGGGCCGGAGGAACTAGTCTCCGGAATATGAGTGAATTTGTGCTCAATAAAACCAAAGAATTCATGTTTCTTCTTTAATGTAAGACTAAAATAGGCCAGACAAGAATTTAAAAGAACGTTTCAGTGGGTTTTCATATTTGTCATATCTAACCAGAAAATCACATTTGTTGGTTTTTGGTTATCTTTGGTTGAATTTTGTTGATTTCCTTTTCCTTGGTATTCATCATAAGTGTAGTGTTAGTGTAGTGTGTTCTATATTTTTCAGGTAATATCTTTGATATACATATATATATATATATATATAAGTATATATACATATGTATATTTATAGATAGATATATAACTTCTCAAGTATTCTTCTAAGCTGAACTGTTCTGTTTTTCATTATCTGAGTCAATTTAAAGACAAAACAACTTCTTTATCTACAGGTAATAGGACCTATGAATCTTCAACTCAAGTCTGTCGCGAGGAAGACCTACAGATCGCCTGCTTCGGCAAGGATCGTTTCATCGAAATAGTCAGTGCCGAGTATAAGCCCTCTACCACTGACTCCCCTCACTGGTGTTCTAACGAAGCAAGCCAAGATTGTGAGTGATTAGCTTGGTCTCTATCCAGAGTTATATAAGCTGCCTGAAGTAGTTAGTGTACAAACCACAGAGTACCCACTATAATCTTGCTATTGATCAAATTAAGTATGACATCATCGAGTCTAAGTATGACATCATCGAGTCTAAGTATGACATCAAGTCTAAGTATGACATCATTGAGTCTAAGTATGACATCATCGAGTCTAAGTATGACATCATCCATTCTAATTATGACATCAGCAAGTTTATATATGACATCTAGTCTAATTGTGATATCATCAAATCTAACTATGACAGCATCTAGGCTAAATATGACATCATCAAGTCAAAGTATGACATCATCGAGTCTAAATATGACATCATCAAGTCTAAAAATGACATCATCAAGTCTAAATATAAGACATCATCAAGGCTAAATATGACATCATCAAAACTAAATATGACATCATCAAGTCTAAATATGACAGCATCTAGTCTAAATATGACATCATCAAGTCAAAGTACGACATCAACGAGTCTAAATATGACATCATCAAGTCTAAATATAAGACATCATCAAGTCTAAATATGACATCATCAAGTCTAAATATGAAATCATCAAGTCTAAATATGACATCATCTAGTCTAAATATGACATCATCTAGTCTAAATATGACATCATCAAGTCTAAATATGACATCATCGAGTCTAAATATGACATCATCAAGTCTAAGTATGACATCATCGAGTCTAAGTATGACATCATCTATCCTAATTATGACATGAGCAAGTTTGAATATGCCATCTAGTCTAATTATGACATCATCAAGTCTAAATATGACATCATCGAGTCTAAATATGACATCATCAAGTCAAAGTATGACATCACTAAGTCTAAATATGGCATCATCGAGTCTATATATAACATCATCAAGTCTTAGTGTGTCATCATCGAGACTAAATATGACATCATTGAGTCTAATTATGACATCAAGTCTACATATGACATCATCGAGCCACGTGTACTTCATTTTCTTTTCTTTATTCATAGCAATGTTTATTTCCAATAATGGAGATGAATTTTGCAAATGCTGAATCTACGATATGAAGTTCTTAACATGACCTTCTGATGACATTGGTGTCAGTGTTAACACTGTTAACATTTTACCTTGAAAATATGAAATAAACAAAAAACAGAAAAAAGTAGAAAGATTTCAGATCCTAGTGACACTATGATATCACAGATTTACAAAATGACAGCTCCCATGAAATGACTTTTAAACTGTGATCTATCTCCCAAACAGAGCAAGAGATTTCTTAGCTGTTTGAGGGAGTTGTTCATGACAAAGATATCTATTGCATAAGCTAAAGATGTTGGTCGCGGTCATGTCTCCTTTAAGTAATTAGACAAGTTTATAAAGTTTTGTTGACCGGAAACATTTGCTAATGATTTTGATGGCATACAAAAAATACAAATCTTTGAAAAGGAAACTTTTGTATCATTATTTGTAACCAAAGTTGAGAAATAAAACAAAACAGAAGAATAATGTCTTTTAAGTCCCTCTTCTCAGAATTGACTTTTCAGAAACATCTCTCTTGAATCATTTATCCCTGTTTTTAAAATAATCGATTGAGTTTTAATCTTGTTGTAGTGGGAGCTTGCTCTGCCCAAGATGTCTTGTCTCCGGTCCAAAGCCTTTGTGATAACAAGGTGACTTGTACGGTCAAGGCGGAAGAATATTTCCTGGGAGCGTCCAGCTGTACCACCCAAAAGATGCAACTGGAAGTGAACTTTAACTGTAAAGGTAAGTCCAGCACTAGCTGTCTAATAATGCTTGAATAGCAACCGTCCTGGTTTTTACTCTTGTTTTACAGCAAAACAAACACCAACATGCTTTGATGTCAATTTTACAAAATAGTGAGCAACTCTCACTGTTAAGAATATTTTGAGGAGTATGGTTGATGTCAGGTCTTACAAATAATTTATGGGTCCAGATTCCAGATTAGACTAGGGAGTTCTCAATATGGGGGGGGGGGGCCCAGCAGGAGTGTTTTGGGATGCACAGCTTTAGACCACTCTCTACACCTATGGCCCAGCTGACCAGTCATCTCTCATTTTTTTATTTTAATATTCATTTTATCAACTCCTCAGATGACCTCCCTACTGGAGAGATAACTCTGTATGCCTGTGAAGGTCTAGACAGAGAATTGTCTCTGACATGCCCCGATGGGGAGTACATTAACATCACCGATACCTTCTACGGCCGTACACAGGTCGGCAGTTCCTCTTTAGTCTGTCCAGACCCAGATGGTCTGGATGACACAACCACCTGTCGATCCACAGACACTATCCAAGTCGTCAAGGCATTTTGTCAAGACCAACGGTCGTGTAGTCTTCCGGTTAGTCAAAGGCCCTTTCTCTAAGTCTTGTTTTCTTTACCTGTTTACTCGTTTTGCTTCAATCCAGGTTGTTGAGACCATTTTGCAAGGAAAGGTTGCACAAATGGAATTTAAAAAGTCATAATACTTAGGATTTCTTGAAACTAGTGTAAGTTGGTTGGTTTTAGGTGGACTAAATTTGAATTCAGTTTACGTGAATACTTTGATCAGAATTCTGTGGATCTTTCCTGCACCTTGACATATATATATATGGTATTAAGAGACTCATGGCATATTCATAAACTTTGTATATTAATTTTGCAGGCTGTGAGAAAAGAACTAGTATTTTTGTAGTTCATGGATTATAAGCTACTTCAAAAGGTTGTTAAAATATTTTTTTTTTTTTATGCTTTCATGTGAAATTGGTTTGTTATGTAGCAGCATCTGTGTAGTTTGTTGTGTATTGTGCCTGTGTATTTTGTTGTTTGGGCGGAAGAATTTGCTTTGCTTGTAATAAAGCATCCAATACCTTTACACATCCATTGCATGCCTGGGATCTAAGGATTACATTCTGTGGAAAAACACCACTTAATACCAATTAATGTAAAACAATGGTGGGTTGAGTTTTTCGATTATACCTCATTTAGTTAGTCATACAGGAAGACAAGCTTTTTTTAGTCATAGGTTTTCAGGTAGAAAACAAATTCCCATGTGTGTCAGAATTACCTATTATTTCTTGTTTCACATTACAGGTCACCCAAGAAGAGTTGACATCATCTGACCCCTGTCCAAGTATCGGCACAAAGTATCTACAGGTGTCCTACAAGTGTGAAGGTAGTTTAAATTGTATCACTTCTCATGACTTCTTTCTTTGGGGGTGGGGGTGGGGGTGGGGTATGCGCTGATAGAGTGGGAATTTTATTTAGTTTACAAAGACAAGAGCTGCCCCCTAGATTTAATTTCATACCACTGTAAACAATGGCTATTTAGCAAGTCATAGCATTCCCCCTCCCCCCATTTTTTGGGGGGCCAAGATTTTCTGGTTGCAGGACCCCTTTTGATCTGTGTAATGCTTTTACCATGTGATCTGGGACGTCCTTTCATTGATTATGAGGCAATGCCCCTTGAATAACATGGGATTCTTACCTACAGAATGTGAGTGTGTCATATGACACTCTTGTCATATCATCAGGAATGTGCCCACGCTGGGCGGCCCTGCCCAGCACTAAAAATTAACGCCCAGCACTGTCATAAAAATTGTGAATCCTGCCCCAGCACTATTTTCATCTAAAATCTCGACATTCCTAACAATATATTCAACATAAATTGGGCCTAGCCTATGCCAAAATCATACAGATTGATTATGCATCAGTTACGCATGCGAGAAACATTACTTACGGCTCTCAATCGGTCCCTTGTAAAATCTCTTTGAAGCAAACTAATAACTTTTACCAGGTACGTAATATATTTCACTACAAAAAAATTAAAAATTGTAAATTGTGAGCAAAACTAGTGTATGTGCTTAAAAAGGTACACAAGTGCCAGCATTGGCATTTGAGCACCTTCAAAAATCGAAAAATTTCTCAAAGGGGAGGGGGACACCCCTCCCCCTTAGACCCCTCCCCCAGGACGGCGATCAGTATACCCGGCACTCAGGAATCCTGGGCACATCCCTGTATCATTATACGTTGTCTTACACTATTTTATTGTTTGAGATGCTCCATGGAAATGAAGAGGATCTAACAAGTTAAAGCAGCCTTTTGAGTGGTTATTTTGTTAAATTTCCAATTTGACAGAACAATGCCATTTTTAACACCGTTAGTCAATCAACTTTGATTTGACAGAGATAAAAGTACAATAAAGTCTTGGAAATGTCACAGTCGCATTTTGCAAACGATGAAACTTACTAACATGGAAAAATACTTTAGTGACAAAATTTGAAAAATAATTAATTGTACTTATTAATTAATGTTCAGTTTGGTGAAATTCTAGTAGGATGCATTAATATTTGCTAATTTTGTAATCTTAACTTGAGAAACAATCTGTGGTAAACTTTCTGGAAATTATTGACCAAAAATTCAAAAACCTTTACACAAAGTTAGACAAAATTGAATAACAATGGTACAAGTCCCCCACCCCCCCCCCTTCCTCAACCCTCTCTATGGCCACCCCTCAACTGATACATTACACATCTTGGCTAAGGGAAGGAAGCAGTGAAAGTTGGTCCCAACCAACATCCCTCCCCCCCCCCCCATTTTATTGATATCTCAATTTCTTTACCTGATATGAATTGGTTACAACTGTATTTAAATTAGCAGAGTTAATAATATAGTGATTATTCAAATTCAGGTCTGAACAAAGAACAAAGTGAGATGTTGAACAGTTCTAGTTGGTGGCAGACCTTGTGGAAAAAGGATTAACATTGTGACAGTTGGTTGCAGTTCTTGGCAGTGTTCTCTGTTAAGATGTAATTTTGTGTTAAAGTCCCTAAATTTTAGTTTTTGCGCAAGTTGTGAACCAATTCAGTCATTTCTGGACTTCACAGAATTGATTTAATAATATCACTGCAGACAGTTGGCTTGCGATGAGAAATTATGTTTTTTTTTTGTTTTTTTTTTTAATTTTTTTGTTTTTTTTTTGTCTTCCCCACTCATGCCAGTTGGTCGCCCCAAAGAAGACATCACACTGTACGCATGTGAGGATCATGATGACTTATACCTGGAGTGCCCGGACTCATTCCCTATCATGAGAATTATCGATGCCAACTACGGACGACTGGAAGGTACGCATCACTGCTCATGATTTATAGATTTCCCCAACGCATTTTATATACCTACTCTCATATGTATTTATGTATGTATTGTATGTATGTATTGTATGTATGTATTTTAGATCCCCCTGCAAGCAGGAACTCGCGAAGAAGCCTCATTGGCTTATCAAAGCCGCAAGCTGATCGAAGTCAGTCTCTTACATTCATATTTATCGTCCGTGATTATGAATTGTCAATTGGCAACAACTCTGTAACTGGACGACATTCATTAATCTTGGAGTATCTATTGCCATGACTGTACTCGAGCATAATTTAATAAGTTGGCTTTTTTCCCATGCGGAATTGCAATTGTCAAGGATATACTGTTTTATTATCATATCGCTGACATTTATGTTGTGTACATACTTCTCATCCTCTATAATTACAACAAGTTTCAAATAGCATCATTTTGTTGTACCTGTGAAACCATTTCATACCATAACAGTTTTGTCACTTTCAGCCAAATGTTAACTTTTGCTTTGTCCCTACCAATGCAGAATTATCACCCTTTGGGGCACCAAATACTCCCCCCCCCCACACTTCACCTGTCTCCCTCCCTTCCCCATATTAAGTTTAGAAGGCACAACCCCAAATATAAAATTGGTATGACCTGCCTGGAAGTGTTCAGAGATACCCCTACACCTGTGGAAGTGTTCACATACACCCACACACCTATTAAAGGTGTTCACATACATCCCTACACCTATAAAAGTGTTTACATATATATCCCTAGACCTAAGAAAGTGTTCTCATACACCCCTGAACCTATGGAAATGTTCACATACACCCCTACACCTACAGAAGTGTTCACATACACCTTTACACCTTGGGGGTCATTTGAAATTCAGGGCCATTGGGCACTTTCCTCAGCTTCCTATTGGATTATCTGGAACTGATCACTACTGAAGAACCAGACCAATTAGGTGCCTTCTACTTCTAAGTGAAATCGCTCCATTTTGTGCATTTCTTTTCCTGTCATTTTTCTTCAATCAGGGACACCAAGATGTACCTTCAGGGAGAACTTGCCTTCCTTCACCCAGTTTACAGAATGCAGAACTGACAATGTCCTTGATACTATCCGGGACACCTGCACTAGCCTGCAGAATTGTACCGTAGCAAGCCATTGGAGAGACTACGTAGCTTCTGAACCCTGCATCGGAACCTACAAGTACCTGCAAGTCACCTACAGATGTCTTAGTAAGTCACAGACTATTTGTGAAATCATCAGAGAAGTAGCACAAGGGAGGGGGGTGTGACCAGTGAAGGGAGAGAACTAAAAAATGGAAATATTTGGCTTTTTTTAAAAAAAAAATCATATTGACAAAAAAATGTTCTGGACAAACTTCTGAAATTCACATTTAATCATTATTTATTTTCTATGAAAAGGTGGCATCTCACCCTACCCCCCGCCCCTCACCCCCTCCTCTAAACACACACCAAAGAGTGTTATGTTGGAGAGCATGACAAGGCAATGATGTAACATACAAAACTAGGTTAATGGTAAAACTCTCATTCACATGAAAGATTGCTTTAAACCAAATTCTGTCTGATAACATGTTCATTTTTCTTTCCTTTCTTTTTTTTTCTGCATCACAGTGATTCCAAGCACATTTGAGCCAAAGGGTGACTCTACTTTCTTCATTAACCCATACCCCAAGCAGAAAGATCATCGCTTGACTAATCACCTCTTGAGATCTTCCAAGGAACGGAACTTTTTGGAATGTGTCAACAGATGTCTGGATGATAATTTGTGCGCCTCTTTCAACTTTAACAAAGTTCGAGCTGCCCAAGGGTTTACATGCCAATTGAACGATATGATAGTTGACGAGGTGCCACACGAGTTCCAGGTCTCTTCAAATTTTGAATACTACGAGAGGGATTCATACCGTGAGCGATAAAAACGATGAAGATCTTGGTAGAGAGTTTGGGCATAAAATTGAATAGTTGACATAATCTTTACCTCTCTGGTCCCCCTTCCAGCCCCTTACCCTTGCCCCTACCATACCTAAAATATGAACCCAAGGGAAAGGGATGTTTAATTTGACAAATGCTTTTTCTAATATAGTATGCGAAATAAAGTGCCAATTGAAAAACCTGTATAACATTGTGTTTAATTGTCTCCTTTGTGACTTTTGTGGTTGATAAAGTGTTCCTCCCAAAATGCATTTACCCCATTCAACTATAATTAGTAGCTATTTGTTGAATGAGTAATTAGCTGTGTTGAATGTGGCACGCTGTGTCAAGTACACATAACATGTAGGTTTGAACACCAAGACAGGAACAAAAGCATAGAGACACAGGCTTTGCTATCAGGAAGATAAAACCTGCCAGGACATGGCTAGATTTCATCAAAGTGACACATATTGACCAAATATGGATTTAGGAGGTGATAGGTAGAGAGGGGGGAGGGGAGGGGGGGAGAGTTAGTAGTGTTGCCTGTCCTATCTTTGAATAGGATAGGCATTAAGGAGACAGGACAGGGTAGGGTAGGTTGCTAATTTTTTCCCCGACTCTCTCCCTTGGAAAAGGGAATAGTGAGAGAGAAATTCCATTTGAAATTAAGTTCAATAAAAAATGTTACATGAACAAACCTAACAGTTTTACCATGGATGTTTAGTTGCGACATAATATATCCCAAACTAGTGTAGTTTTGATGACATTAAATCCTAAGTTACAATTCAGCAATTCTGTAACCAATGCTTTGTGATTCTTAGGGAGGATGTTAGGTTGCATCTGATAGTGAGATGCCTACAGACAAGTGAGGATTATCGTGTTTCAGTGCATACTGCAAGCTGCCTCGCATTGTCAAATCATGTGAGTTTATTCACAAAGAGTTGAAACTTGTAGTCTAATATTAAACATACAACCTCACAAGTTTATGGATACTCCATACTGCTCATAAATTAATATATAACAAAAATATACAACAAAATCCACAATTTGGGTTATTTTTTCTATCATTTTTTTATTTTTAATGTCCTACGTTAATTTTCATCACACTTTCATCGCAAATGTACACCTTAATACAACAAGTGGCAAAGTACAGCATCGTTTTGAAACAATATCGACCCTTACAGAGTACCCAGTGACAACGGGAAAAACCAAGGACTACTTTGAGTTGAGGGCTGACTGTTATTACACAAAGTGTTTGATAAGTACTCGACAGTTGCTATAAAGGACACTGGTGGTCAATTGCCCTCCCCCCCACCCACAGTTGCCCCACCCCCCTCCTCTCCCATTCATCACCAACATCCCCTCCAAATAGCCTTGTCATCTTTTACTATTCAAAGGCAGAAAATACATAAGGCATCTAAAAATGTTGCTATTTGGGGGGGGGGGGGATTTACTTTCCACCTACACAAATCCACCAGAAGAAAGCTGATGTTTCTTTGCATAAATGTAAATAATTCCTGAACAGTACGATATTATGTAGGAAGCCATGCAGCATATGTGGATTAAACAAAGAACAGAGATATTCTGTAACAGAAATCTCTGTCCACACATGGCTAACCTTCCAGGCTGAAATTGAAGTTTTAAGAAGATGACCATTGTTTTTTGGGTTAATTAACACAACATGATACTGGTGCATTTCAAAGTACTTAATTATTAATTAAATAGACAAGGGACTACCAACTCAACAAATGTTGAAGTTACCAAGTCATCTGACAACTTGCCTAGCAACAGGTATATCTCTAAGTAATTGAATGCTTTAGTTTCCCATCTCATCTCCATATTAAACTTCTTGTAGATCTTCCCCCCCCCTCCCCCTATAACAAAGAGAAAAGCCTTCTGATGATAAATCCCTCCAGCCAGAATTATTTGAGAGATTACAGGATTGATATTATGGGAGCCATCTTGGAACCAGGGTAGAAACGTCTCATCAAAATGCATCGATTCAATCATTGAACAAACTGGGTGAACATTAAATTACACAGCAGAAGAGTTATCGAGTATGGAGCGGGGGAAGATATGGAATGTTGGGCTTCACGGAAAAAGATGCCCTGATGATGATGCGTTAATCTTAAAGCTGAAGTATTCTTCCTGATCGATGTGAAAATCTGGATTTGTGGAGGGCATTTCCTGGCCAGAGAACAGTCAAGGAGGGTAGCGTCATCTTGCCAGTCTGTGAAGAGGACAAAAGGAGGAGAAATGTCAGCAAGTGGAGAAGTTTAAAATCATCAAAACTACATTGTACTAACAGGGAAATAATTGATCTCATTCGTATCGCATAGCAGAATGTAATGCACGGATGGCAACATTGCTCTTGCATACCCGAGAGGTGCAGAGATGTATTGACATGTTTGTACACAGGAACCAAAGTAGTATTTCAAGTAGGTAACGGTATAGAGACAAAAGTCAGAGCTATTCACAAAAATATGAACAGTAACTGATTCCCTGATTAGTGACCAGTAAGTTGACACCACCACACAGTTTGAATATTACTTTACATATTAGTTTACAGAAGAACAACTTACTATGTCATTGCTATGTCATTTGAACTGGATTGTTTCAATCTCAGTTGTGGCATAATTTGATGTAGCCGACAAATCCATGGAGACAATAACAACTTCAGCCCAGATTTTGTAGATCTGATAATTTAGACTATAAGCCTAGGACCTGTACAGGTCTGTACAGTAGGTTCAACCGTTGCAAAGTTGTCCTTTGGCTAAATGTAGACTGTTTATCTCATTCCTGTAGGTTATCGGGCACCGTTTGTATGACACAACATACTGTAGTATGTTGTTGAAACATACCAAGAAAATATTATGTGTCACAATTTCACATTAACATGCATTGTTTTAATTGCACAACTTATCTGTTTTATTACTTTCAATACTACACACACATACATGTGTAGACATTTTTTTTTCCAGTTACATCTCTCATTTACCTAGATCTTCATTCACTAACTGAGTTCCTATGCACTTTGTTATTCTGATTATAATAATAATAATGATCATATTTAGATTTATAAAGCGCAGACTTATCAACAGATAACAGTCTCAGGCTCTTCTAAATATCGAGAAGACTTATGGTCTACCGTTAACTACAGTAAGAATGCTTAAATAACCTGGCAAGCATTCCAAGGAATGCCAAGAGTGCCAAAACAAGGTTCAAATCATATTTCTTTCCTCTTTTATAGACTTTTGGTTTTTTAAGTACTAAGATGTGACATATATACATGTGCAGTTGTTTTTCCTAAGTATATTTCTCAACCATTTGTCTTCCCCCAAAATGTAGTTTGCAAACCAAGATGATTCTGGCCAAAATGTTTCCCCCCCCCCCCAAAAAAAAACAAAATTCGCCAGTCACATATATAATTCTCTCAAAATAGCCACTGTGTCAAA
>JAIPMN010039760.1:5023-18575 GCA_020650975.1 Apostichopus californicus
GCTGCTTCTTAATTTTATCAGCTTTAAATTTATACTACTTAAGCCAAACTGTCATTTGTTAATGCATAAAACTAGTACAACTTATTTAAATGTTTAAAAAGTCCAAATTCATGCTTAATATTGGTATTTGTGATCCCGAATCCCCCAAAACTCACCCCCCCCCCCTCCCTCCGAATTTGAAAAACCCCAAAAAAAATTTGGAAGGGGATTCCACCCAATAATTTATAATCATAGTGCCAACACGGGCTCTGAGTACTAAGTATCATTATCAGAGTCCAATTATTTTAAATCCGAATACGAGCTCTATTGTCCGAGTACGATACAGTTGGGTCCGAGTACCCAGTACAAGTACTTTTTATCTGAGTACTTTCAAGTACTTGTAGAGTATTTTCCAATACTGTTGAATAATTAAACTGCAGTGTTGCGAGTTGCGACTCTGCATTCCCTGGATAATTGATAATATCTACACAGGCTTATACTAGAACACAAAAGCAGCTCTGTAGACATTCCCTATGTGATAACATAATATGTACACTGTCATATATGTGTAGCGGTGGTAGTATAATTTGTAGACAAACCAAAATATGCAATGAATGGAAAGAAAGTATGTGAAATAAGTACAAATCCAGGATATTTGGAAAAGTACTAGCATATTGCGAGTAATTTTGATACTGAGTACCATTGCACAAGTATGGGTACTTTGTCATCCGATACTGAGTACTTTAACATTTGAGTACAAATACTAAACGTCGAGTACTTGCAAATCAGTACTCTAGTAGTACTCGAGTATCGACTACTGTTCAATCATTACAACACTGGTGATGTGCCCAATTGCTTCTTGCAAAGTTATTCAGAAAGTTTGGTAGTCAACAAGTAACCTGTAAATTGAAAGTGTTTAGATTTAAACACCAAAGTAAAAACCAGGCTGTAACAGCCTTTAAAAACATTGATCTTTAAAGTTATGTTAAACGTTAGTGTTAAAGCCTTTGCTATGCAGTGCATATTTGATTCCTTGGAATCTATGCAGTCATGATAAGTGCATAATGCAACATTAGACGATTTAATACTTGGTAGGTGGATTACCCATAGTGAGTACATGATCCCTATTGTTTTTGGCGCTGATCTCATTAATATTCATGAGTGGGCGGAGTTTAAAGTGAATTTCTTAAAATGTCAATACCTTTGCAAACGTAAGCCCAATTTGATTCAAACTTGTTTTGGTTGCATTGGTAGGCGGTAGGGTACATGTGTGAGTGGTACTTTATTGCATCTCATCATTATTCATAAGGGGCGTGGCTAAACTTATTTTCTTTAAAAATTGTTCGTAAACACTTTAACTCAGCAGTGTCAAACTGGAATGATGTCATACATAGTTCATAGGTTAGCCATGTTAAGTAGATGCTCCCTATTGGTTTTAGTGCCATTCTAATCAATATTAATGAGTGGGCGGGGCTTAGAACTGATTCTTTTAAATGTCAATATCTCTGCAACCGTAAGCCCGATTTGATTCAAACTTGCTTTGGCTGCATTGATAGGAGGTAGGGTACATGTGTGAGTGGTACTTTAAAGCACTTCATCATTATTCATAAGGGGCGGGGCTAAACTAAGTTTTCTTTAAAAATTGTTAGTAAACACTGTAACTCAGCAGTGTCACACTGGAATGATGATATACAAAGTACATAGGTTAACCATGTTGAGTAAATGCTCCCTATTGATTTTGTTGCCATTCTAATCAATATTTATGAGTGGGCGGGCCTTAGAACTGATTCTTTCAAATGTCAATATCTCTGCAAGGTCGATTTTGTTCAACACTTGCTTTGGCTGCATTGGTAGGAGGGTAGGGTACATGTGTGAGTGGTACTTTATTGCACTTCATCATTATTCATAAGGGGCGGGGCTAAACTAAGTTTTCTTTAAAAATTGTTAGGAAACACTTTAACTCAGCATTGTCACACTGGAATGATGTCATACAAATTACATAGGTTAACCATGTTGAGTAAATGCTCCCTATTGATTTTGTTGCCATTCTAATCAATATTTATGAGTGGGCGGGGCTTAGAACTGATTCTTTCAAATTTCAATATCTCTGCAAGGTCGATTTTGTTCAAACTTGTTTTGGTAGGAGGTAGAGTACTTGTGTGAGTGGTACTTTATTGCATCTCATCTTTATTCATAAGGGACGGATAATCGTAATTTCTTTAAGAATTTTTTGTAAACATGTAACTCAGCAGTGTCAGGATCAAAGGATGTTATATGGAGTATATTGGGTTACCTATAGTGAGTAGGTGCTGCCTAATGATTTTGTGGTCAATCTAATTGTTATTCATGAGTGGGCGGGGCTTATAACTAATTACTCAAAATATTAATATCTTGGCAACCGTACGTCCGATTTGCTCAAACTTGTTTTAGCTGCACTGGTGGGAGGTAGGGTACATGTGTGGGTAGTACATTATTTCATCTCATTAATATTCATAAGCAGGCAGGGCGAAACATAATTTCATTCAAAATTGTTTGTAAACACATTACTCAGCAGTGCTAAGTTTGATTGACCTCCGGTGACCTGTATTAGTTTCTTTGGTTATTTGAATTTTCATGGCCACAAAGGATCACAAATGGACCTTCTGATCAAAATTGTCCATGGGTTGACCCTGTGCGACCTCTGTGTGCGAAGTTATCAGAATTCAAGACTGGGAGAAATTAGGAGACAAATTTTTACCTAACTCCATAAACTTATGGTGGGGGAAGCACCAATTATCTGATCTACTATATTTGTCACCATAAAATGTCAATTGTTACCTTCATTCTAATCAGACCTGTCATGTCACATATACTTTACTACGTTACGTTCCTGTCACGTATTTGTTCAGGTTTAAGATTATGCCATATGTATATGAAATTTGTACAGGTTGGTGTTCTTCAGATATATTAAAAAATACTGTCAAAATTAACAATAAAATACATACCACAAGTAGCTTCAAGTCATTGACTCAACAAAAACACAGTGGTGTATAAATTTGTTGTCTGGACTGTCATATTGACAAAAATCATATTTCAAAATAAACAATTTGGGCATAAGTCACCCTGGTTATATAAATACAACACACGAATATTTCAACCTTCACAATATTGTTTTAATTTTTATCAACAATCAATAATAAAATTCATAAAAAAATATGACAAGGAATCACTACGCACAGTTGCGTTCTTGTTGTATATATTTGTGTATTATTATTTTTTGTATCATATTTTTGGTGCTGCGATGTGGGTGGAGCAGCACTAAATGTGCCTTATGTATGTGTGTGTGTCTACTGTGTCATATGTGTCTGAATGTATTTATGCAACTTAAATATTGTTTTTAAATGCAAAAAACACATTCCAAAACACATGTAGGCATTTATAACAGTTCAGCTTTTGAACACCAAATGGTGTTTATATTGTAACACAAATTAAAAATAATTAATATAAAGTGTAAATTTGTTTCGACTCTTTGTATGTGTAATTTACATATATATTTAAACTGCATTTTACATTAATCTTGATAGAAATTAATATTGGTGCATACTGTAGGTAGGTTCTTAATTGATAAAATGCATTTTGGCTATGATATATGCATTGCTATAACCTAATTTGCATATCATACGTATGCTTAAAGGGTCACATATGTAGACACTGTGTTTATTTAGGTGGGATGATGAGTCACTGTCAAAATAACCAATGAGGTTTAATCAGTTAGGGTTGAAACACTATGCGTTCATTGTTAAACATGTGACGTGTCACAATAAACACATCACACGTCTCACCTCTTCACAGTGTAGTACTGTATATCACCATGTTTTAATTGTTATATATATAAGTATTTCTACGATATATAAATTATAATTTGTCAATGTACAGTATAAATGTTGTTTTGAAAATAAACATATCACTGGAATATTAAGTTATGTACTTTATAAATCATGCTATTTGTATTTTTTACCAAACCAATAATATGAACACACGGACCCTATATTATATATGATATACTAGGCGATAACCTGGGTTTTTGCGGACATCCAGTTTTAGCGCTGGTTACACAGATTGGTGGCAGTTACCCGGTTTTGGCATCGATTACCCAGCTTTAGCATCGGTTACCTGGTTTTGACGTTGGATACCCAGTTTTTGCATCGGTTACCAGTTTTTGCAGCGGCGATCATGGGGTATGCCCTCCCCATTTTAATGGCTTTAATTCCCTCTCCCCGTAATATTGAGGGCAAATTGCTGACCTTGGCGTCGGCTACCTGATATTAGTGGCAGATAGCACTAAAGTGAGAGGGGATCCCTTTGGAACCCTTCTGTTGGCCAGATCAGAAAAACAAGTTAAACCTCCGCATGACAAATCTCTGGCTTTGTGCCTGTATATACATAGGCTTAGGGGGTGGGGGGGGGAGGGCTGAGCCCTTGCAATAATTTGACTAGCGCCCATTGAATATCCCTATTTTAATGGCTTTAATGCCACCCACCCCCCCCCCCCAAATTGAGGGCAAATTGCTGAACTTGACTAGTGGCAGGTAGCACTAAAGTGGGAGGAGACCCCTTTGGAACCCTTCTGGAATATGAATCACTCACATTGGAAATATAACTGAACCAGAATGCAAAATGCATTGAGGTTTCGATGACTTCAATGCACTAGACTTCTGCTTGTTAGTATAACCAGAACTAGCTGTTACAATAACACTATGGTATCAACTTGAAAGAATCTAATACAGGTCAGTGGAGGTCAACCTGAGGTCAAAGGTCACCTAGATGCGGGTCGACTCCTGGATTACAATAGCGTAACTCCCAACCTTTACTGCAAAAATACTAGTTTTTGACCCCTGATTGACCTTTGTTGACCTTGGATCACATGACCGTTATGTTTTGAAACGATCCCTTACCCCATTCACAACTACTCCCAAAATATCAACCATGTCGGACCTTGTCGATGGGAGTTATTGCTTGTTTTAATATTTTGGTTTTTGGCCTCTAACTGACCTTTGGTGACCTTCACAGGCACAAAAAAAAATAGGGCACATCTACTCAATGTGGTACTCATATACATCAAATATTATATTGGTCCAAGCTTCCCTACTTGAGATATCGTGTTTACAAACGAGGCGTCACACACACACACACGCACACACGCATGTTTGTATTACATTTAGACCGAGGACCCCATTGTATTTTCCAGATCTGGAACTGGAATTCTTTTGTTCAAGTCCTCGGTCAGATAGCAAAACAAACGCACACACTTTCCGCGTGCATGAATGCATAGGTTACGATTATCATCGAACCAAAAACGTCAACTTTTTATGCATCTCTCATGTGCTGTTTCAACTTCTTTATTGAGAAATTGAATGTCAAATGTGTCAAATTTTATTCCAACCCTACCACTACAGTACATTTGGAACGGGAATTATAAATGTACTCGCAGTTTTTGCCTTTAAAAGTCTTCATCAAACGGCTACTGGGGCTTTAATAAGAGCAATACGTAGTGTATGCACACTCTTCTCTGTTGGCGTCGAGGTACATACTAAATGTGGGCGGAGCCTAGATTCCTAATACGGCAAATGTCGCGCAATATTTGCACTAGCGTCTCGCCATCTGGTCCGACAATGTACGATCAATTACGCACGAATGATGCGGCAGATTTCGTACGGGTGATACAATGCGGCTGAACGTATGGCTCATTTTACTGTGGTTTGATCACATTGTATCATATCGTACCAGGAACAGCACGATGAGGCGGTCCGCCATGTTGTATTGTAAACGTTTATAATCTGGAAAGAAAAGGGGATACAATCGGTGCATAGGTAAGATTAAAAACGAGAACAATCACAATTCTAGGCAGTTTTTATCAAACACTTCACAGGATACGACTACAGAGCGAGATGGAGTTCGTACTGTTAATGTAACACGTATGTTTCGTATGACCAGTCCTTGTTGTACATTACAAGAGGAGCTGCTTGGTTTCAAATCAATAGTAATCATGTCAAATGGCCGTGACGTTGTAGCAAGTTCCCTGCAGTGAAATGTACACATATAGTTATATAGTATTATAGCATTTATATCGTGATTAGAGCTGAATCTGATATGAAAGTAATGTATTGTAAAATGACTGCATTGTACTTAATACATTACATAGAAGAACATTTCATGAATTTGTTAACTACAACTGCACGATTACAACATATGATTTATTAGTCATATAAGAGAAGTCTTGCATGAAACCTTTTGTGCATGTAATACATTGCACTGTATACCGTGACCATGTCACGTTGCGCTGTAATTATGGAATTTTAATAGATAAACTTTATTGCGAGCATAGGTAAGATTAAAACACGAAAACAATCACAATTCTAGGCAGTATTTATCAAACACTTCACAGGATTAGACTACAGAGCGAGATGGAGTTAGTTCATTTCTTCTGTTAATGTAACACGTAGGTTTCGTATGACATGTTGTACATTACAAGAGGAGCTGCTTGGTTTAAAATCAATTGTAATGATACCATATGGCCGTGACGTGGTAGCAAGTTCCCTGCAGTGTAATGAACATTTATAATTATATAGTATTATAGCATCCATATCGTGATTAGAGCTGAATCTGACATGAAACTAATGTATTGTAAAGTGACCCACTTGGGAGGGTGAAGGGGCATGTGCCCCTCACAAACCCAGGTGCCCTACCACCAGGAATGCTCGTTACTTAACAGTTTGCAACTTTTCTTTTCTTTTCTATGTAAATACAAATAGTGAAGTAAAAACATGTTGCTGGTGCCCTACATGTATGTGTCCCCTCACTAGAAAAAAGTTGGTAGTAGAAGCTAGTAAAGCTACATCATATACATTGACAATTTAGTTGATAGATCGAATGAATGCTTGATCTGGAGCGTAACCGGACGACTCGCTTGGGACAGTGACCACCCTCGGACATTTCCCATCAGGAAATTCCCCCGGATACTTGAGTTTTATTGGGGGTGGGGTTAGGGTCAGTGGTTACTGTGGGAGGGTTGAGTTTTATTATGGGTGGGGTTTGGGTCAGTGGTTATTGTGGCAGGGAAGAGCGGGGTAATGTCCGGGGATTGTCCAGGTGGGGAATTGTCCCGGGGGAGATGTCCTAGAACCGATCTGGAGATAACACAATGTTATGTTGAATAAATATACCAAGAGTGTGGTGCAGTAGTTCAAGTCAGTGCTTCCATCCAGTCCTGGGTTCAATTCCCACCTCAAGCCTGGCTGTCAAAAGCTGTGTTGTAGTTGTGTATTTGTTTTGCAATATCTTGTCTTGTCCAATAGCTGTACAGCAGTTTTTTGTGAGAAGTAATGAAATCAGGTCCATTGCCTAGGTTTGGCTCAGCTGCCATGTAGGCTGTAGTGGCGACAGACAGGTTTTCACTCCCATCCATCGGATGGTGGTCCCGGGGGCAGGTTATGATTGTAATAATTACATGCCTGCCACGTGACGCTCTGAACAATTAAGGAAGAGAAGGCGAGCTATCGCGTATGTTCATCCGTGATAACACTTGTAATGTAACTGAGTAATTTGACCTTAAATGACCCCTGGTAACCTTTGACATAGTATATGGACTGGATACAAAGTTTAGTCAAATCCAACAATGCTTAAATTGCTTAGTAATTTGACCTCAAATGAACTTTGAGGACCAAAACAAAACTTTGGGACCAAATGCACCTTTTGATTGCATGTACGAAGGTTCCTTTGAATCCAACGTTCAGTAATTTGACATTCAATGACCAATGATGACCTGCTACACGCTTTTAATTTCATGACCAAAGTGACATAGTTCTTTATGTTACAGGATATTTTTCATTCAGAAAAGGAAACACTCACTGCACACATGCCATAGTGGTCTCCCAGCTATAGACAGTTCAAAGCAAGACAATTTGTAGTACAAGACAATTTGTATTACAAATTATTATTACTGAAAGATCTGAAGGTAAATTGTGAAAGACGAACTGTAAAATGGCAACAAATGGCATCATGTAAAATGTAACACTGGTTGATACCAGATACTCACGGCTATGCATATCAACTGTAACCATGCCCCCCCCCCCATACCAAGGCGATAGCGGGGTCGTTACCATACTTTTGCATACGGCATTGTATGCCGGCATGTGCACAGTAAAAAGAATGATTCCCTGCTGCCTGATTTGGCCACATTAAGCCCCCACTTACCCCGGGTATTGGGGAGGGGCATGGTTACAATTAACTGAAGTACGCTACTCAATCATAACTGAATCAAATTTTGCACAACACTTTACAATTATTTAAAATTGTAAGAAAACATAAATCTAATAATTAAGTGAATACTGGGCCCAAATTATCATTTATTTGTAGTCCATCCATTGTTTACATCAGGCAGCAAAATTAGACTCTGGTACGAGACTATCCACAATGCCTCTATACTATGTGATAATTCGACCTTGGTGATGTCAATTTTATTATCACAGCATAAATTTGACATAATCTGTCTGGCTTGATCTTGTGTAACAGTGTCAAATGTCCCAGTTTCTCCAACAACCCTTTTATAGAGGTCAAATAAATTTACCTCAACCTCTACCGGATGCCCTACACATTCGGTATGGTCTATGTGTATAAAACACAATGTGAAATTAACAAGAAGAAATAAACGCATGATTGCCATGGTTAAATCACACCAGAGAGGTATAAAGTTAATATGGCCCAACAACAGAGTGTAATATGCAATTGGTAATACAGTATGTTCAAATGTCAATATTGTGGCTAAAACTGACACTTATACATATTACACACATCATACTTGACCTTTAACTACTGTTTGTACAATCAATAGACTTCATGAAATTGTCAAAATGTAAAACATCATGGTCCATCCTTACGAACCGAAATACACACACAAATCCTCTGTGCAAATAGGAAACTTGTCCATCTGTATATTGCTCAAGAGGCATCCGCTCTCGTAGATAAAATGAAATTGTCTGGCGTATCACGTAACTAAAATCGCCAGCACAATTTAACACCCTATAAAACCAGTCTTTGCCAAGAAGTGGAACCAGCTGCTGGTAACTTAGCAATGTAAAACGTTCTTGTTGGGTGTAGCCACGCTACTTAAACTCTCAATGACGATTTTGAAACAGGCAGTGCAATTTCAACATTACTGTCTTCTTTCCTGTGTCCAATAAGTTTCTCCTTGATGGCCACTTTCAGTGAATGGAAAAAAAGATCATCGGGTGATCCGTCTACCACACACTTGGGAATGTCAACTATGTCAGATGTACGAACCCACTCGTTGTATCTGCTGGCCCAACCAATATAATGTACAAACGAGTCACGTTTACCGTTCTCAAGTTTCTGCTTAGAAACAGATAATGCATAGAGCTTCCGCGTAGGCCATGACTTCTTCTTTCGTGGTGATGGTAATTCCTACGTGCCATGAGACAACTGTCTGTAGTCCACCTGCCTCGTTGGTCTCAGATTATGGTTGATACCTATCAGAGAAAACCAAGAAAAACAACTAAACGGTTGCATTTTGGGTAATTCTCACAAAATGATGGCATGTAACATGCGAGGTGGGCGATGTAATCACTCTCATCAATCGGTCAATCGGTTGTACCATTCAAAAGTTATAATTTTTTGTTTGGATGATGTAGTGATTTTTTAAGTCAATTTCCATTGAAAAAAAGGCAAAAATCTTCCTTTTTTAAACTAAAAATGACGGTACTTGTTTAAGGAGTAATGTTGTGAATTATATAAAATACGTTTTTAACAAATGTAAACTGCTAATATCGACTGAAATAATGGAAATGGTCATATAGTTCGTTTGCTAATATTTTTGAAGTGATTCAATTTTTTTTTAAAGAAAATTTACACAGTTAAGGACAACGTATAAGTGTACCACTCGAAACGTTTCCATATGGGAATAACGTCAACTTGTAAACATCAATATTTTCAGGTGAGAGGTACCTTCTCACGAGTCATTATACTCACGAGTCATTGTTCTAACGAGAAATATTCTCACGGGTAATTCTGTACATGAGACTCTTTTTCACGAGATATCTTCTCACGAGCTATTGTATTTGCTCGAGAGTGATATTGGACTGCCTTCCCACGAGAGACTTGCTCGTAATTAAAGTTACTCAAATATCTCCCAAGAAACTTTACTTATATCTTCTCATGAGAAACGTACTCATAATTAATGTACGCAGTCTTCACATAAGAGATCTTCTTAATTGTTTATAATAGTTAAGTCTTCTTGTGAAAAAGTCTGCTCGCGAGAACGGTCTTAAGTACCAATTGCGTGGAGAAACAATTACACAATTCAGTCCTTTATACGTAGATCCCCAATGATATGCTCGTTCTTGCTCATGAGCTATTACTCATCATTGTGTATGTTTTGATGAGAAATAAAGATTATATATGAGTTGCGTAAATAATACTGTGTATGTTCAACCCGTTCTGCTGATCTTCAAGTCTTCAATCACAAACCAATCTTCTGTATACATTTGAGCAATAAGTTGTTTCGAGTAAAAACGGACACTCTCTTCATTTTTCAACCGACTGTGTTGTCTATCAGAATAAGTGGACCATTGTCAGCGTTACAATATTAATCAGAACATTTATTATCATATGGAAATAGAACTTAGCGGCAGCAGAAAACTTAATTGTCATGTACAGCGATTATTTCTTTATATTTCTACTGAACTTCTACTGCTACGTTCATGAAAAATTCATCGTTCATGAACAATTCAAAAATGTAGAGATACCAATGAGCACAAGGCATCGCTGAAGCAATGCAAGGGACCCCGAGGGATTTTCCATAGTTACCCACGCCCAACAATCGGGTGAGTCAGGTGAGCATTTTTTGCTTACATTTTGCACTTCTAGACACCCACATACTAAATACTTGGCACTCTCAGGCTTTTTCTGTTGAGAGCATGATTGCATTTAACAGTCATTTTGGTGGGTATTTGAAGATCTTTAATAACTTTACTAAAACAATTTTTAAGACACTATGACGGATATAAACTTTTAAACGTCAAAAAGCATATTCTGAGGCACACTTATCTAAAATTAGACCCATAATAATGTGTGAATGGTAGGTTTTTACTAAATGCTCTATTGTGTGAGGTTGAAAATAGGTGTGTATACACGAGTAGTACACAACTTCTAAGAATGTATTTAACCAACCCCGGACTGAATCAGTTGAACTATTCAACCACCAGAAGTATATAGATGCATGGCGTCACAATAGCTATATCATAGATTACCTAATTTTTACCTTACATAGGATCGTTTCTGAGATCGTTTGATAGTGTATCATTCATTTGAAATTGGCATCACTTTGATTTTCCTTTATCAAAGGCCAATACTGTGTATAATCAATGATTGGTATATACTGCAAATCGGAGGAAGGAACTACCTAGCATAACCCTGAGTGATATCAGTTATGCACCCATGACAGCAGTGTTCTCACATTGTAGTCAAACCTAGAGGTTTCACAATGGTGAGCTTACATGTAAGTGTGGGTGTGTAGATGTGACCGCTAGATCTTTAACACGATTATCTCAAGTATCACAAGTTGAATCAATATCTTACTTGGTACGTAGATACGCTATGATTTATACACGTTTTTGATTGTATATCTCTTAATTATTAAAGATTGGGCGGGGCTAAGCATACTGTACCATTATTGAAATGTCAATATCGCTTTAACCGTTTGTCCAATTCTTGGTATGGTGATGTAACTACTGTACATAGTACGTACATGTCCTTTGCAGCAACAATTTTAACTCGTTTATATTCATGATCAGATGGGCTGAATTGTATATCGTCGAAAACGGGTGTAAACAGGATATCTCAATTGAAACAGATTAAATCAATGTCATACTTGGAAGGAAAATCCAGATTAGTAAGTGCAACAACCCTCTTGAAATTGCAACTGGTCAAATGTAACTTGAGTTCGACAGTTCCGATGCAGTACATGTGTTAAAACATCAATGACTGATAAAATAATTGTATTTTGAGAATCGAGTTGTATTTTGAGCATCAAATTTGCGTATCACAAGTTGTTACCAGTTGCTTTACGAACATTAAAAAAAAATCAATGTTCACGCAGCACTTGCTAGTTTTGGCTATGCTTAGTTGTTAGTATAGCTGGCCAATGGCAGGATATATTTTGGAAGATCAATTCACATGGGAAGAACCCACTTAACATTGAACAAGTAAGGAATCCCCTATCAGGTATATACAATGGCCATAGAAGCATTGACTGTTACAAAATTGGAACCACTTATCCACCATGTGAGCGGATACAGAATAAGCTTTTTCAAATATTTCAGTCACGGTGTACTTGCATTAACCTACACGTTCTCAAGAGCAAATATATACTACCTGTGTGTGATAGAGGCCACCTCTGATCACATTTCATAAAGCATGAATTACAGCGTATAACTGTACATAATCAATATACATCCTTCAAGTTAACATCACTGAACAATGTACTGATGTTTTCAACAAACACTGAATTTAGTGTGTTGTCATTGTTTTGCGCATTACATAAACTTTTGGCATCCAGAATATCACCATTGAAATAATAAAAAATACCTTTGTTTAACAGCTGTTACGAACGCAGGATTGTGCCTCCGAGACGCAATGTTTTGGCCAGGGACGCAAAATCTTCAAATTGCACACCAGCGAAGCTAAGGCACTAAGCCATCTGCCCTATATCATGTGTATAGCATTCACAAAGTATATAGGCAGTTACACTTCACTAGTATTACAGTATACAATATTACAGTATTACAGTATGTCATACAATAAACGTAAATTGGTGTTCGATCGGGACGCAAGCTTTTTTGGACGGGACGCAACATTTTTCGGGGGCTTGCGTCCCTGGGACGCAAACTTTTTTCCTCTAATAACATTGCTTAGCTGTATTTTTAGTAGATGGATGATTTTGGCCAGATGCAGTCCAGGTGGTAAATATAACCAGATTGTCTCGGAAAAAATGTTGCTGAATGTGTCTTAAGCAAAGTCCTAAGAAAGCTTAAAAAAGTATAGTGAGTTCACTATGAATGCTGTATTATACAGTATATTGTCGTGCTGATCTATTTCTAATTAGTGCAAGTTGGTAACTTACAAACTTGTGTGACCGAACTATACCAATGACAACGAATAACAGATAACACAGTAAAGTAATGTCACCTTTCATCTTCACAAAGACACTATATAGGCTATATAATCACATGATGTAATTTCAATGCTTTTTGATCAACATTCTTGCTGACCAGTATGCAGCGCACACAGGGGGCTGGGGAAGTTTTTCTAGACCATATAGTGCCCCAAATTACAAATCAAATTATTAAAAAAGAAGAAAATGCATTCCAAGTACGAGCAGCTACAGTGAAACTGTGCAATGACTCCCCCCCCCCCCTTGCCTACCAACTTCAATTTGACACTTGGAATAGATTCATGGTTTGCCCAGCCTCATTGGCACATTTCAGCTGCAAGCCGAGTTCAAATTTTATATTAAATTCAA
>JAIPMN010039761.1:0-14257 GCA_020650975.1 Apostichopus californicus
ACATACATATACATATATAATATACATATATATACCACCAGAGGTACCCAGAGTCATGTTGAGTTCCAGGAACAATTGCTTGACATGCACCCTTGTTGTACCCTTCATTTTTATTTCTGTGTACTATAGCCTAGTGTACTATGAAGACGAGAATTCATTCTTTCCTAATCCCATATTTTCAAGTCCCATTCATAATTGACCCTGTGCTATAAAAAGACTGTACCCTGTGATCCTAACCCCAGCCCCCCCCCTCCCCCTCTCCCCATTTTCTTTAGACATGGGTGTACCTCAACCAGGAATTGCTGGCTAAACCCTTTACAGAATAATAATAATAATATATCTTTCTCTTCACCTGAAACTGGAAATTGTTAAAGGTAAGTGGCTGGCTTCCTTGTGCAACTGAGAGTACATCACTGACACCATCACTGCTGGAGCCTGCACCATCAGGGGACTTACTGAACCAGAGATCCATCTGCCAGAGGCCACTGCCGGTCACCTCGTCAGTTCTCTCCTCGTTGAATGTAACCGTCACCGTGGTTGTGACTGTCGTCTCTGAGAGCTCAAATACTTGCACAGCTGTGGGCTGGACGGAGGCAAACTCAACCGTTGGGTCTCGTCCACCTGTATAGAAAGGATTTTGAAAGAAACAGAACTGATGTTGGAACATTGAAGAAAAATATGATGCAGCGGTTAAAGTACTACGGACACCTCACCTATCTGACCAGTGTTCGGTACATTTGTCGTGTGCGGTAATCTCATTCAAAATCTGTTTTAATTTTCGTCTAAGGCATATTTTTTCATTTCCAAGATATACACTTTTGAAGGTTGATACACCTGGGGAAACTCATTAAATATGACTTTCTTTCAGGAGTGATCAAACAACATCATTAGGCAAGTATTCAGAGAGTGTGTGTGTGTGGGGGGGGGTGAGGGTTATGGGGAATTTACACATCCGCCCAACCCATCCCCCCCACCTTCAACCCCCGCCGCAAAAACTTTATTATGTCATATAATAATTTTGTAAAATAAAAAAATTATCATAATAACACAATAATTATTTAAACAAAATGAAAATCAATGTTTTGGTATTTAGCAAGGTATATTATTAGAAAAAATATCACAATCGACGAGATGTGGTACTTGACATGGGTAACGGTGATATAAGCCTACTTACGCAGACATTCGACTGGTGCACATCCTGTCGTCGCCGTTGGATTTTTGCCGACGAGTTCGTAACTGGGATTCGGATTATCTCGTTTGATTCTAGCACAGATGAAACGGAACTTGCCGCATCCCTGGGTTCTGAGGTCTGCTCTCCCTTCCACCCCCTAGAAAAAAAAAAATTCAAAAGAAAATTAACCCAAAAATATAACGACACCAAAAACATACCAAAATAAGATTTAAAATTTTTTTTAGTTTTGACAAACAACATGGAAAGTTTTTAAAGATTAGGCCGAAATAAAAAGCACCATTTCCAATCTATTGCACTCATTTTTGGTCCTTTTTAAGAAGAAATAAAAGAGCTTTTTTTCCTGTTTAAGAAAACTGTAGCTTCACGATATAAATAGCAACTGGTGCATAGAATTTAGTATTCTCTCTGACCCAAGTCACATTTCATACATTTCCAGCTGTGGAGACAGAGGTTACTTCTATACAGTACAACATTTTATCTAAATAATAAAAGGTCCCACTTTTTTTCAAGAAAAATCCTGCATGTGAAAAACTTTTTTTTGTTACTTGGCCTAACATCTCAAAATGTTCTCAGATTAGATTTGGTATCTCACCAGTGATTCAGACAGCAAATCTTGCGAGTATACCAGCTCTATATGAGGATTTTGATAAGATGTAACCTTTTGCATGTATAATGGAATTTTCATGGGGACAATGACAAAACATATTCCAGCTTGATACTATAGAGCCAAAGCCATTTTCTGTCAGATTGAAAACATTTCCATCTGATGAAAGCAGTCACAATTTCAAATACCATCATCTCTTTGGTAGCGACTGAATTGTGACTGAATTATTAAACATTGTTGAATTCTCTTTACTTTAAAAAACTCACTTTTTTAATGGTTATGTGTTCTGTTATGAAACTTACCTGTACCTCTCCTCCACTTACTCACAGCCACCACCCCCTCTTCCCCTCCCCCCTGACCACTCATCCCTTGTTTTGCCCCAAACTGAAAATTTAAAACTAGCCAAATTTTGTTACCTCAAATGTGAAGTCAGAGAAATCGACCGGCTTGTTGGCTTGTTCTTCGGTTAGAGCTGCTTCGATCATTCCGATGCTAGAGCCTTGTCCATCCTCTGCCTTGCTGAACCATACCTGCATCTGCCACAGGTCTTCTCCAGCTACGGTCGGGTCAGTGGTTGGTTCATTGAAAGTAACCACCACATCGGTGTTCACGACATTAAGTTCTTCTTCATAGATGGTAACCGGGGTAGGTTGTGTAGAGGTAAACTGGACGGTGGGTTCGGGCATCTCACGAACTAGGGTAAAGTAATCGAGATCAGAGTGACATGTTACGTATTTATTAGAACTTGCGTCATTTAGAAAGAAATTCCGTAAGGGGAGGGGGGGTGGATAGAAGATGAAAGTGGTTGCATTTGGGGGGATAGGAATACGCCACTTACTGTCACAACTTGTCTTGGCACATCCTAGAGTGGACGACGATTTCTTCTTCTCAAACTCGAATGGTGGACTAGGATTATCTTTCCTGATTTCCGCACAGATGTATTTATATTTGCCGCATCCTTCGGCATCCGTCAGGTCTAGATCCTTTTCAATTTCCTTTTCGAATATAAGTTGAAAAAGATTTTTTTTTTAAAAAAACCTTGTAAACTTTGCAATGTTCTTGTCACAGAAAACAGACGATATACATTGATGTGTATCATGTTCCTTTCGACATAAAATTTTAATAAAAATTGTAAACATCTTCAGAGAAAATAGTAGTTATTTCAATAGTTCCTATCAATTGGGTTTTAATTTTCTTATTCTGCAAAGCTGTACCTTTTCTTCATTCTGATATGTCTTACAACCTAGCCAGGCAGGGCCTTTGACAGCCAGATCGGGCCTAGGGAATACAAATATGTCACCAGGCCTCATTTTTGAATACTTCATTTCTCCTTAAAGTATAATATGACAAGATGATAATATTTTATACCACATATTTTCCTGGACCACCTAGCTGACCACCTGCTTTGGGCAGACCCCCGCCACCCCCCCTCCCCTTTTATGTTAGGGCCTGCATATTTACTAGAAGAATATTCAAACAAACCTCAAACACTAGAGATTCTGTGAGGACCAGCGGTTGGTCCTTCTGGTTCTGTGTTAGTGTACTTGTCGCTTCCGATGTTCTCTTACCAGAACCGTCCCCATTCTTGTTGAAGAAGATGGTCATCTCCCAGAGGTCAGTCCCGGTCACTCCTTCCTCTCCTTCAAACTCCACTGTCACGTCCGGGTAGACGGTGTTCTCCTCCGCGATGTAGAGCGTCTCTGGCGTGATGTCGGTCGAGACGATCACCAATGGCTCTTCCTCTTCCTCTTCGGGGGCTTTGGAATTATAATAATCGAGAAGACGTGTCATAAAATGAAGAGAACACATTCTGGAAACTTTTTTAATCTTGTGGGCAAAAATTAAGAGTTAAAAAAAAAATAACAGATGGGTGAGACCTTTAACAGATGCAGTCATCATATCAAAGGTTATACTATCATAGTTAAAATAGTTAAATTAACACACTAGAATTGACAACTCTGTCCAAAGGATGGAACCCATCACATTTGTTCACAACATGTTTTGAGATCTGAGGCACTGACAAGTACCCAGAGGAAAGGGACCCTGAAGAAAGTACGAAGAGAAGGGAACCCATCTGTTAGTGTTTAATACCGATAAAGAAGCAGGTATGACCAAACCACTGGCCTGCTGATCACACCAAAGACAGCAGGATGCCCTTACAACCTACCACAACCCTTTAATAACAAGTATATAGATATATAGAGATCGAATGATACTAAGTCTTTTTCAACCCTGAATCCGTACAAGTAATTCATTCAATAAAACTTGATCCCTTTTTTTCCTTTCAGATCACTCAATCTTTACTCAGAATAGCAAAAAGAATCCCTCATTGCAAATAGAAGGCGTATTGCAACAACAGTGCAATATAACTGTGTAACATATACGCATGAGGTAAATAATCAACATGATAAAAGGAAGAAAAAAAACATTGGGAAAATGTTACACAAAAATTAGAAAAGAGAAAATATATTAATGGGTTCAAAGAGTGTTTGAGCCAATATCTATGCTCTTTCATGATAATTCCAAAATTTGTCCTGGCCATACAGGCTCAACTGAAGCATATTCATTCAATGCATGATTTCCAGAGATTTTGAAATTGCTAGTAAAATTGTGCCTTCAGATCACAACAGGTCATCCAAACCATTTAATGACTGACAGTGTAGAAATGAACACATACAGTTCAGGCCTAGAATCACAAACTTTAGCCCCTCTCGAAAAATGCACAATGCACAAAAGTGCACAAAAGTGCACAATGACACTACTGGATAAAATAAAATCACCACTTGCATTTGCCTTCAATTAACACAAAAGCAAAACATTAGCTTCTACAACTGGCAAGAAAGTGCCAGTGCATTCTACAGGCAGATGGCAAAATCCACTGACATTTAGCCAGTGAATAGCCTGATTTTTTTAGGCCTGCAGTTTTTGATAACTGCCTGCTTCAAAATCACATCTGCCTCACCCCATCTGAAAATCTCCACAGAGAAAAAGACTACAGACTCTAAATAATATTTACCTTCACAAATGACTGGGGCACACCCGCTGGTTGATTTGGGATCTTTGCCGACTAATTCGTAATCCGGTTCTGGATCGTTCTTTCTGATGCGAGCGCAGATGTAGCGGTACTTGCCACAGCCGATGAAACCGGTCAAATCCACGGATAGTTCCATTCCCTAATGGGGTTAAAAGAAATGACAATTAAGGATCAATTATGAACAGAATATTTAAATGTTTTTTTGATATTGCGATGGAAAGCTCTCAAATAAATCTCATGAAGATGTTGTAAACTTATTTTATAAATTTGATAAGTTCTACAGAAGAAGCAACTCTATTTTCATCAATATATTACTAGCATGTATAAAAATGAACATTTATTACGGAGAGCTATACATGGAACAAAACTGTGTCAGTTAACAGCGATTTTGTGAGAACCCCATCCTGCCAATATTTCGTTCAGACTTTGATTTCTCCTCAATATATCCTAGCATGTATAAAATAAACATTTATTACGGAGAGCTATACATGGAACAAAACTGTGTCAGTTAACAGCGATTTTGTGAGAACCCCATCCCGCCAATATTTCGTTCAGACTTTGATTTCTCCTCAATATATCCTAGCATGTATAAAATAAACATTTATTACAGAAGGCTATACATAGAAGAACGCTGTGTCAGTTAACGGCGATTTTCAGAACCCTATCCCGCCAATATTTCGTTCAGACTTTGTCGTCATCAAGCTATGTACTCACAGTGAATTCAAAATCGTTGAAATCGACCGGCATGTCCTTCTGGGCCTGACTCAGCGTCTTGTCTCGTAGCCCTGTGCTAGAGCCTTCGCCACCTTCTGATTTACTGAACCATAACGTCAATTCCCAGAGATTTGTGCCGGCAGTGCTCTCGTCGGTGTTGTCTCTGTTGAACTCGATCGATACGTCGGTAGTGACCTCGTTCTCCTGTCCAACGATCAGCGTGATCGGTGTCGGTTGAACGGACCTGAACTGGACCGTTGGTGTCTCCTCTTCTCTCGCTACATAAGCAAGATTTTTAATGGCAAAAGGGGGGGGGGGAAAGAGGTGAGAATGACTTGTGATGATAATTCTAGGAATTTTGGGGGATGCGTAGGCTCACCTTAGGTTACCTCTCTTCATACAATAAATATCCATAATGATCAGTGTTATTTGAGTCAAAGAAAAGAACACAAGAAACTTTACTGGGAAGTATTTTGAAACACTTTGCAGCTTGAAAATCTGCAAAGATCTGTCTTTTGGTCTCGTTAGTTTTAGGCTTGAATATATTTTGAATTTTTTGGAGGTTAGATATTAAATCTATAACACAAGAAATAATAATTTACAAGTGATCTGATAACGTCTGATATTCACGACTGACATCATTCCACATGGTTTAGGAGGAAAACGCAAGTTTCTGTAATCGAGGACACTCTAGACAAAGAGTAAAAAAAGCTAAGATACTCACGTATGCATGTGACTCTGGCGCAACCACGGGGGGAGCTGTTCTTTCGCAGCGTGAAGTCAAATTTTGGTTCGGGGTTGCTCTTACGGATCTCAACACAGATGTATCTGTACTTGCCACAACCTAAACCCCCAGTCAGATCGACCGTGCTAGGTACCGCCTACGATAGAAAGTATCGTAGCAGAGAATCAAAATCAGAGAAAATCATGAAACGTATTAATAAAAATTTTACAGTTTGACTGATCCATGGAGAGAGAAGGTTTATAAGGGGAAAAGAGGTTCATGTGTTAAACCTATTCAAATTGTTTTGTTTTTGTTACATTTGAGAAAATTATGATTTAAGTATCAATGGCTCGATCATGATCATGAGAGCGTGGTGGCCAATTGGCTAAGGCGTCGAACTCGTGATCCAAGGATTGCTGGTTCGATTCATGCCTAGTTCATTAAGTTGTGTCCTTGGGCAAGATGCTTTATCTCACTTGCCTCTCTCCACCCAGGGGTTAAATGGGTACCTGTGAGGGATTGTCTCTGGGACAGGTTATCATTGACCAGGGGTAATATAACGTCTGTAAAGCGCTTTGAGACCTATCGCTGGTGTAAAGCGCTATATAAAAATCAAATATTATTATTATTATCTGAAAAAGTGACGGGATCTTTGCAGGTAACACGTTCAGTAACTTGTTAACGATGGATGATAATTAGTTGGCCAAGGTAAGTTAGAGTAGGAGCTTTACAGTAATTTTGTGCCCTCCTTGTTGGTATGAAGTTTAACTGTAGTGATACTTCAAACAGACTAAATTGATAAATTTTGAATAAATAGAGAAAATAACATTAGTAATGAGGTACACTCTTGGAACTGACATCATCAATACTAGCGGAGCAGATCAGGAGCTCAAAATTAATAAAAAACTTCCTTAAATCAGCATAATTTAATTGCGACTGACTTAATCATTCACAGTGCAAAAGCTTCGCTCATTCTCCTTTCCTTCAAAATTCAAATTTCGTGGAGACAGAGAGTAGATGGCAGAGTGGGGAGGGTAGGGGGGGTAGGGGGAACTGGATTCTTCACTGACCTCAAAGAACAAGGGGTCATCGATGGTCAACGGTTGGTTTCTCTGGGGTCGGGTCAATGTCTCATCATCCATGTCGGTCTCTTTGCCCGAGCCGTCGGCTAATTTACTATACCAGACCGACATCTCCCAGTTGTCTTTGCCATTGACACCGTAGTCGGCGTCGAAGATCACGGTGATGTCCGTGGTGACGTCGTTGACCTCGTTGGTGTATAAAGTGACGGGCGTCGGGGTGGTGGAGACGATCTCTAGGATCTGTTCCTCTTCTCCTCTTGCTGAAGTTAAAATTAAAACGATACCCATGAGGTTTTCCATGATATGTATCTCTATCATTTAGGTTTGACATGAATAGATAAAGCAACAAACAGGTCGGCCCGGAATCGGCGCTGGAAAGTCACAGACTACAATTTGCTCTGCATGTCTTCATCCAAGTACCCCACAAAATAGACTTTCGAGGGCACGCTAAACTGTGACACAGGGGTTCTCAAGTTATTTTCCTACGAGGGCCAGAGAGAAACATGGTTTCGACGTGTCAGATGGGTCACTGGCCCCAGCAGTGTGCTAATCTCAAGATTGCATTTTTAGCCTCTTAAACCAAGATCGATGAACTTGTGGCAAGGAAGCAGAGCCAACCATCATAATCAGCAATCATATTTCAGTGGCATTGTAATGATAAATTTGAGGGGGCAGGGGGGAGGGGTAGGGGATAATCATCGGGTCACGGGCGAGTGCCAAAAAATATTTTGTGGACCACTGACTAAAGAATACAATCTGTTGGAATATTTCGATCGACAAAATTTCCACAGTGGTTAATTTAACCTACTTACTTTCACATGTGACAGGAGCACAACCGACGATGGCTGCTGGGTTTTTGCCGACCAGCTTGTAGTCTGGGGTCGGGCTGTCTTTTCTCACCCTGGCACAAATGTATTTGTACTTGGAGCAGCTATCGGCATTAGTCAAATCCACAGACATTGGTAATTCCTGTGTATGTAAAGATGCAGAACTATAAGATGAACTATAAACAATTTAAAAAAAAATTAATAGAGAGGGAAAGACTCACACCAGATCGTTCCTAACCTTGTCAAGAAGTATATTTCGTATTAAATACATATTTAAATTTTTGGTCACCTATGTCATGATACCGATATCATTCATCATATTTTCTTACCTCCATGACAAAGTCATCAAAGTCAACCGGCATAGATCCCTGGGCCTGGTTCAGCGTAGACTCCACAAATCCTGTGCTCGATCCGACGCCGTCGTCCGACTTACTGAACCACAGCGCCATCTGCCATAGCTGTTCCCCGGCCACTGTTGGATCGGTGTTTGGTTCCTCAAACTTGACGGTTACATCCGTAGTGACATCGTTCTTCTCGCCAACGTAGAGCGTCACCGGGGTGGGTTGTGTTTTACGGAATTGAACGGTGGGTGTATCCGCTCCGGCCTCTGTGCGAGGAGATGATATCTATAAAGTACTCAGGTTTGCTTATTAGCATGCTAAAGCAGAAGTACTTACAAATTTAACTTTTTGTAAATACTGAATGACATTGCAAATTAAATTTATCTTTTGGAGATAAAAAAAAAACTACTGCGGTTATGTACAACAACAAATTCACTTAACATTCACAAACAAATCATTAGTTCCAGCTAAAGAAGGGGTGGGGGGGGGGGGAGTGATTTGAAACGAGAGAATCCAATTCCTTGCATGGAAAATGTTGGTCACTATTTGCTTATTATAGTTGTTCATTCCCAAGGTATTGTTTAGCCCCAACATGAAAGCTTATGTCATATCACTGTGACACTTTCATTTGTTCTCCTCTTTGAAATAAAATCGTGTATTTATACACTAAATACTTAAACATGGGACTGTACAAATGTGCCCAAACTGATGTGCATCCATTACACTTCCTGGAAATCTTCACATTATCAAACACTGGATGCACTTTCTGCATTGCAACAATACAATTATACTGATACTTTTATCTCAGAGGGAGAGAGACGGGAAAAAAAAGTGCAAGAAACTGCTTTGTCTACTACAAAATGCCCGAGTCTTAATTCTCATTTCATTGCATTTATCTGTTTTATCGTACATGCGTGGAAAAAAGTAAATGTTAATTAATATACGAATACCTACAATACCAAAGGAATTGACCGAGGAAGAAAACCTTTGTAGGTTTGTCGAGTAGGTCAATCCCCTGTGTATAACACAGTTAAACTACTATAGTATAGGCAGATACACAAAGGTTAGAGGGCCTGACATTTCTATCCTAGCCGGATATTCTTCAAGAGGCAGACTAGCTCTGAAGGAGATCCTGCTGCGATTGAAATTATCCCCACTTGGTTAGGCGGGGATACTCATGAGGGAACGACTAAACGAGTTGAGCGCCGATGGCACCAAAAAATGCAAAAGTATATTGGCCAGAAGGTAAGGAGTTCCCAATGTAAGTGTCAGGCACTCCAAACTTTCTGGTGTATTTACGACAGTGGGGTGTGTCACATTGATGCTACAAACCTTCACAAGTAACCTGAGCACATCCTCTCCTGGAGAATCTGTATCGATCTATTAGCTCAAAGTCTGGACTGGGATTGAACTTTCTCAGCTCGGAGCAGATGTATCTGTACTTGCCACATCCGGTGCCATCTGTCAGATCCACTGATTGTGGCAGTTCCTGCAAGATAATCACAACAACTTAAATACACTCTCACGCACACCACTCTACATGCAGACTGAGATAACGGACTGGCATGCATATTCACGGCGAAATGAATGTACTGCCGTCAGTTTCTTGGACTGTTTCCAATGAGCTAATACCTGGACTATTTCCGATGAGCTAATACCTGGACTATATCCAATGAGCTAATACCTAGACTATTTCCAATGAGCTAATACCTGGACTATTTCCAATGAGCTAATACCTGGACTATTTCCAATGAGCTAATACCTGGACCATTTCCAATGAGCTAATACCTGGACCATTTCCAATGAGCTAATACCTGGACTATTTCCAATGAGCTAATACCTGGACTATTTCCAATGAGCTAATACCTGGACTATTTCCAATGAGCTAATACCTGGACTATTTCCAATGAGCTAATACCTGGACTATATCCAATGAGCTAATACCTGGACCATTTCCAATGAGCTAATACCTGGACTATTTCCAATGAGCTAATACCTAGACTATTTCCAATAATACCACACTATGCTATCGTCCCATATCATGCTTCAAAGCCCTGCGACTGACAGTACAAAAAATGTATCTGATTGTAACAGGATATTGGTACTGCTCATACTAACAGTACAAGTGCTGCGAAGCTGGTTTATGAAAGTGCACTAGTATAGGACAAAGTTGACCCGACTGGGTGACGAGATATGCATGCACTGGATTCAAAAGATATGCATGTATGATTCACTGGCAAGTTATCCAAATGACTGCAGGTTTTAGTGATACACATGCACCATTCACTGACCAGTACAATGTAACCTTGATAGGACGGTTGAAATGGACCGTTGAAATTTCTAAACATGATTTCTCAAGAAGCATCAACCATACCTTGACACAAATCAGTTAAGGTAGTGAAATTTCCTATGTATGTATGTATTGTATGAATGTATGTATTTTAGATCCTCCTGCAAGCAAGAACTCGCGAAGAAGCCATCATTGGCTTATCAAAGCCCCAAGCTGACCGAAGTCAGTCTCTTAGATTCATATTTAACGTCCATGATTATGAATTGTCAATTGTCAACAAATCTGTGACTGGAGGACATACATTAATCTTGGAGTGACATGTTTAATCTAGCATCACAGACTAACACGACTGAGACCAGGGGTGGCTAAAGCTTCATTCCAATACTCACTATGTATGTCAGTGCTTTATTGGGTTTGACGCTCTTGCTTCGCTGCCTGGGATTGAGGACCGCCTCTCGTAGGTTTGTCTGTTTGCCTGATCCGTCCTTCTGCTTGCTGAACCAGATGGACATCTCCCACAGGTCCGTCCCCTTGATGTTGACGTCCGTGTCAAAGGTGATGTCCACATCGGTGGTGACTTCATTTTCTTTATTCAGGTAGAGGACCACCGGGGTGGTTGTCGTGGCAACAACTTCAATGATAGATTCTTCCTCCTCTGGAGGGAATGGTTCATCCTCGTCTTCTTCAGGCACTGTTGAGGGCGTAATAGAAGATCGACTACCAGGTTTGAAATGTTTTTCTTACTGCTTCATTAGTCATTAGTGGTGACATGAAATGGGATAGTATGACATGACAAGATATGCGATAGCATGAAATGACAAGATATGGGATAGTATGAAATGACAAGATATGCGATAGCATGAAATGACAAGATATGGGATAGTATGAAATGACAAGATATGCGATAGCATGAAATGACAAGATATGGGATAGCATGAAATGACAAGATATGCGATAGCATGAAATGACAAGATATGGGATAGTATGAAATGACAAGATATGCGATAGCATGAAATGACAAGATATGGGATAGCACGAAATGACAAGATATGGGATAGTACGAAATGACAAGATATGCGATAGCATGAAATGACAAGATATGGGATAGCATGAAATGACAAGATATGCGATAGCATGAAATGACAAGATATGCGATAGCATGAAATGACAAGATATGGGATAGCACGAAATGACAAGATATGGGATAGTACGAAATGACAAGATATGGGATAGTACGAAATGACAAGATATGCGATAGCATGAAATGACAAGATATGGGATAGCATGAAATGACAAGATATGCGATAGCATGAAATGACAAGATATGCGATAGCATGAAATGACAAGATATGCGATAGCATGAAATGACAAGATATGGGATAGCATGAAATGACAAAATGTGCGATAGCATGAAATGACAAGATATGGGATAGCATGAAATGACAAGATGTGCGATAGCATGAAATGACAAGATGTGCGATAGCATGAAATGACAAGATATGCGATAGCATGAAATGACAAGATATGCGATAGCATGAAATGACAAGATATGGGATAGCATGAAATGACAAGATATGGGATAGCATGAAATGACAAGATATGGGATAGCATGAAATGACAAGATGTGCGATAGCATGAAATGACAAGATGTGCGATAGCATGAAATGACAAGATATGGGATAGCATGAAATGACAAGATATGCGATAGCATGAAATGACAAGATATGCGATAGCATGAAATGACAAGATATGGGATAGCATGAAATGACAAGATATGGGATAGCATGAAATGACAAGATATGCGATAGCATGAAATGACAAGATGTGGGATAGCATGAAATGACAAGATATGGGATAGCATGAAATGACAAGATATGCGATAGCATGAAATGACAAGATATGCGATAGCATGAAATGACAAGATATGGGATAGCATGAAATGACAAGATATGGGATAGCATGAAATGACAAGATATGGGATAGCAATACATGACAAGATATAGCAAGGCATGACATGACATTGCATGGGATAACATGACATGACATATGGCATGATACGGCATGGCATGGGATGATGTGGAAGGCATGACATGATATGACATGGCATGGAATAGCATGAATTTCCATGACATGACATTAAATTATGTAACATGTGATTGCATAAAATGACATGGCATGATATGGCAGGACATGGGATGACATAGCATTGGATGTTATTGTATAGCATCACATGATGTGGCATGCATGGCATGGCATGAAATGATGTAACATCACATGACATATAGCATAACATGGCATGGTATGAAATATTACTAAAACCTGAAGAAAAAAAGCACAAAGAAAATGAGCAATAAAACCATACAAAAGATGAAATAATGAACTACACTTCTTACTTATACATGTCGCTGGTGCACAGCCTGTGATGGCATCCCGGCTCTTCCCTAATAATTTGTAATCTGGGTTAGGTTTGTCCTTTCTGACTCTGGCACAGATGTATTTATACTTGGCACAACCTAGACTTCCCACTAGGTCAACAGTCATAGGTAGATCCTGTAAATACAAGGTGAAAGGTCATATCCAGTGCAGCAACAAACACACCTACCTCCTTGAAATTGAATGCTAAATTTAAAATTAAAAACATTTCCACATTGATAAATTTGGAACTGAATTTTTCAGGGTTATTTAATACTCTGACAGTAACTATGGCAACAGAACTGATGGCAAAAGGAAGAGGTGAATAAAGACTCCCGTTGGGACTCAATGGCAACTAGTAATTTAAGGGAACAAAATTTCCAGCAAATTCTGTCTTCCTTGTCCGGATTTTGAGGTGGGGAAAGAGACCCTTTCAGTTGATCAAAATTTCAAGTACATCAAACTTCCAGAACCAGTTATTTCAGTACAACTCAAGGGTCCAATTTATGTGAGAAGGTATCGGAGAATGTCTTCACATTGTGGCAAAGTGAAAAAGGACCACTGAAGCAGGTACTAAGTCATTTAAAGTATACATGTGCAAAGCTACTCAAGTTGGGAGTATATATATATTATATGTGTGTGATCACTAATTATGCCCTTTGAAAGCATGAGATGCATTGATATTCCAACTATCCAGATCACTTGTAGAATTGCCATTAAACCCTAAACCACAAAAAATGGAAAATGTAAATAAATTGGAAAAGAGGGAGTAGATACACATGGCGATGGAGTGGCAGATAACCACCCCCTCCCCCCCCCCATCCCCCTTCCTCCCTTATATATTCAATCCCAAGATTCAGAACGATCCCATCTCATCCTAAGCACTCTTACCTCCATCACAAAGTCGTCAAAGTCAACGGGCATGGTTCCTTGGTCATCCGTCAGAGCGGATTCCACAAATCCTGTGGATGAACCGACACCGTCATCGTCCTTACTGAACCACACGGACATCTGCCAAAGCTCCTCCCCTGCTGTGT
>JAIPMN010039765.1:1509-12389 GCA_020650975.1 Apostichopus californicus
CCACCCCCCCCCCACCCTTCCACTTCACCAATAAAAAAAAAACTCATGAAGCATGTAAGTTATACCATAAAATATCATGAGCTCCTGAGGGAATTTTGTTCAGTTTTCAAAGTAAAGTGAATATAAGATAGTAATTAAGTTATCAGTTACGGAAACAATCCTGATTAGTAAGTCCTACCTGCGGAAGACAGCTGCACACATACATACTGAATAATTAGCCAATGGTGGCGATGTATGATCGCCGACTCTACTAGAAACCTGGAATGCTAGGGTCGGGAGAATATTCATTACCACAATTATGCTGATGGTGTCACATGGTGTGCTCATTCGATTAATTTCAATCTAGTAATTAACACCTTCATTAACGTAACTTGCGATCATACCCCATCGTCATATAAACGGAATTAAATAACAGCAAAGTACGACAAGGGAACTTCCATTTGGAGCAACGGTCGCTGAAGTATAAAAACAATTAATTC
Organism: Apostichopus californicus; assembly: GCA_020650975.1. Classification (NCBI taxonomy): domain Eukaryota; kingdom Metazoa; phylum Echinodermata; class Holothuroidea; order Aspidochirotida; family Stichopodidae; genus Apostichopus; species Apostichopus californicus. The sequence goes on from JAIPMN010039765.1 coordinate 1,989, forward strand.
GCTTCGCCTGTATTGTTTGTCTTAACAGTTGGAACTTCTGCACTGTATAGAAAAGTTGTTTTGATCACAGACCGGTGATGATCATTTAGAAAGGGGGGGGGGGGGAGGGTAAGGTTAAGGGGAGGACATTTGTAGGCATATATTCATGAAAACGGTGGAATGCTTGTTAGAACTATATATTTTTGCTGGTGGGAACTTGCAAAGAATTTCTCTTATTTTGTCCATAACAGGACCCTTCCCGATAGTGGATATAACTGCATCATGCTTTAAACCTCGTAATCAGCGGATCAGTGACGTTTACAGGATTCCAAATGTGGGGGGGGGGGGGATGATGGGTGGGGGATGGGCGGGGGAGGGGGAGTGTCAAATTCTAACTTCCCTCAACTGATTTAGGTAGAGGCATGACCCTTTATGGAAGGATCAGTAGCAGAACCAGGATTTATTAAGAGAGGGAGGGGATAACCCTGGGTCATGGAGGCCTTCTCCCATGTGGAGGTTAAGTCAACATTTAAATGCCAAATAACGATTTATGATTTAGCACTATGAATTTGCTCTATAGTTATGTTTATAAGGCAACGTTGTGCTACAAATACCTTTGAATTTTCGTGTAAGGGAGAAAATGGGGTGAACACCCTCACACCCCTGGACCACCGGGTAAGGACGTTTTGGGTCCAGATGAGTGGTCCAATTCTTTCTCGACTGTATTCACCAAAAAAAAAATAATCCCTGGTAACTAAAAGTTTCTCACCCGACTGACGATGGAGGTAGAGTGCCCCCCTCCCACCTCCCCTTCCCCCTCCCCAACCTCCCATTTGCGCATGCCTCTCCAGCGAATAACTGATCTCATGTTTCTATCCAGGGAGTTGTTTAAAGTCCCATTATTCGATGGTAGCCTTTTAACAACATCTTTGTGTAGGTGCGTATCTACACCTCAAAGTTCATTTGCAGGGTACACACCCCACTGGTAAGTTATAGTCTTTGCAGCTATTCTTATGAATTGCATGCCGAGGTTTAGGTTATTTTATGAAGAGTTACCCTTTTAACCTTTATGCCTCTTTGCATACAATGCTTTATCGTCAATTTATTGACAGGAGAATGCCTTGGGTAAACGTAACCTCTCATGATCATGTTTATCAAAACAAAGCATCGAGTTTAAACAGCATGACCTCATTGTAAACATGTTCTTGTTCAGCTCATGTGACACAATGTAGAAATCAGGGTTAATGATCCCAGGGGTAATCAGGGGGTATAGGATTTAGTTAGTGATGATGGCGGATCTTAATGAACAAAGAAGGGAATGGGAAGGGTACCTAGAAATGATTTAGGTTTACCAGCAATATGAAGTCCCCAGCAATCATAAGGTCCTGGTTCGAGTCACTCCCAGATAAATGTAAGTCGTCCAGTTACAGAGTTGTTGACAATTGACAAATCATAATCATGGACGTTAAATATGAATGTAAGAGATGAGGCTTCTTCGCGAGTTCCTGCTTGCAGGAGGATCTAAAATACATACATACAAATAAATACAAGTCTGCCTGTGGTCAAGCAAGCCTGTTTGAATATCCAGGGTGTCAATGGGTGTAATACCCCTCCCATCGCACCCCACCCCAACCAATCAAACAGACCGGTATGTACCGACATCTCAAGTTTTATTTTTACTCCGAAAGAATAAGCCACGAAAGGAAATTTATAGACTTCATTGCCCAATAGCTCTGAACTATGATAAAGGTCTGTCATGGCGAGTTTGGAAAGTGACGTCATAATCATAAAAAAAAAGGCTATGAAACACTGGGGGTTAGGTGCTTTGTTATCTTAGAAATCGACCATTCGACCTCATGAACCAGGCCCTATAGAGGTAACATACGGGTTCATGCTTTGGGGTCCCTTTTTGGGAGGGGTGGTAAGCGTTACGTAGGTATGGAATGGTGAGACCATGCAGCAGCTGGCTGCTAAGTCGTTTGCAAGAAGCCTGCCAGGTTAATAAACCGTGTGTAGTATTGAAGGTTACCGTATTAAACACCTGATTGCCACACTATAACCCAAGACTGACGATTTAAATGCAAGCACGAGAAATTTACAAATATTGGGAAGAAGTTTGTTTAAAATGGGGCTATCATGAGTAAATGGGAGCATCTTTGGATGCCGTGACAAGAGAGAATTGAGCGAACTGGGCCTATCCAGTTTGACACAGTGAAAGCTTGTGAGAACATAGCTGCAGGTTGTCAAACAATTAAGAATATCGTATCAATGATTGAATCATAAGTTTGAAAGAAAAAGTTGAAGATGGTGTGTAACGAAAATGCAAAGCTTTGTTTACCATGCAGTTTCATGCGTTTATTAATATCAAAAGTAAATATGACAGGACACGTATGCAGCCGTGCACGTAGCGTTGATGAATCAGTGACGTCATTAACTGCTCACATGGTTAGAACTATACTGTGTGATATGGACAAGGTAGTAGGTCATGAATGACAGGGTTCAAAGGTCATCATGCACTTACATTATTCATTGAAGTACGTTAATTATGGTCACACAAAGTTAAAAATTCGTAAAAGGCCTACTACAGTTGCAAATTCAGTATGCTAATTTGGATATCTCGAATTCGATTTTGGATATCTCGAATTCTTTACTGGATATCTCGAATTATTTTGGCTATGTCTAATTCAATTCGAGATATCTTAAATAATGTTTCCATTTTTTATATCTTTAATTTATTTTTTGATATCTTAAAGATCAATTTGAGATATATCTAAAATGCAATTTCTGATATCTCAAATTGAATTGCAGATATCTGAAATAATTAGAGATATCTTCAATTTAATTCGAGATATCTAATATAAATTGCAAATATCTCGAATTAACTTGAAGATATCTCTAATTATTGAATAAATGTTAACACGGCGTTTCATACGGACGTGCACTACTCTAATTCATGAATTGTGGTACGATACTTGTCATTAGTAAACCGAGTACCAGGCAATCAGATGATCAACCAATAATCATGCCAATTGGTCCATCTCAATTTTCGGTTTCTTTTCTCAAAATGTTAACAAAAGGTTCGAATTTTGACGTGAAGGTCAGTATTCGGATTAACAATGACAACTTTTACGGATTTGTGTAAATTTCCTTGTAAAACTAGCCACATTGTCTCAATTAATTAAAGGCGAATTAACTACTATTTATAAGTGAAACGCAGAGGAGCCTCACATTTTAATATATCGATTTAAAGCCAAGTTCCCAGTTAATGGTCAATTTGCGATAAATTTCTTAGGAATTCGGTATAAGGAGTCTAACTTTAAAGATACCTGCAATAAGTTGTCGAGATTTTGACTGAATTTTGTCGAAATCTAAAAGAAAAAGTTAACACTTGAAAATAAAATATACGGAATTGAAACTCCTCTGGGGAAGACCTACAACCCCATCGTTTTCTCTGATTCCTACACTTTGTGATAAAATTGTACGCCAGTTCTTTATGCTGAAATTAATTCAATTCTCACTGTTGAAGGTTTTCATACACAATTTTAAATTCTATTATCTCAATCTTGTTACATCATTACCTCCACGTGGAACATGGCTGATATGATAGACTTCACAATACCAATATTTTGGACCTATTGGGTGGGATATTAGTTGTGTGCTACTACCTACTTGAAACTGGAGAAATCAGGCCATCCGCTTAGTCTTACATTGGCCTACATTAATTTATCATGGAAACTGAAGAAAACGTGGAAATTGCCCAAAAGGGCTGTATCCGCGATGAGTTCTTGGAAGCTGCAGAAGTAAAAGACCTCACCGATAGCCTCTCTGTAATTTACAAGGACCAGATTGCAGTGGAGCTGGCTATTGAAAAATTCACCAGTTAGTAACGTAGGGTTATGCCTAACAACGCAACATGCTACCGAACTAATAACGTTGGGCCACTGCTAGTATTTGCTGTACTATAGTTAGGCTAACAAGTAACAGTATGGCTATATAGGCCTAGGAGTTTGGACGTGTTCCGCGAAGATGTGATCGTATTGTCGAGAAAAGCAACAACTCTTGCGCGTCAGTTCTTAATAGACCAAAATGAATGAATATTGTGATAAGGATAACATTGGCTTGTACAAAACCATGGTTACGTAGCCAATAGCACATATCAAGCAAAGGTTACCTGCCATAGCCATGATTATGAAGATACTGTAGAATATTTGGTGGCATCTATGAAGTATGATCTAGGCCAGTATATCATAATCATCTGTGCAGTGGTACACATAAGTTGGGTCTAGGCCTAGGCCCTATTCAAATTTTATTCACAAGTTTATCAGGTGAATACTGAATCACATTAATTTTTTATTAGTGTTTGCAATGAATACCAAGGTACCCTCCCGGCTAGGCTACTCGGTTCCAAGATGTTTCTCCCCTTTTTTTCAAAAATGTACTTGAAATTTCAATGTTATGCAAGCTGCACCAACTGTGTACTCAATGAGGCACTAGCTTACAAAATAAAAGATAGTCCAAAAGTTTTGGTGAAGTGGCAGGTTTATCTCCTTCCCATTGAGATATCTTTAAAGATGAATGGTAATGATACAAACAAACATTTTGAAATCTTTGAAAGAATAATCTACTTGTCTATAGAAACTACATTGTGAGCATCCAATATAACATAAGATACCACATTGGTAGCTTAGAATGCATATTTAAGTTACGATTGCAATCGATTCAAATTCGTTATTGGTTTCAATGATGGATACATTCGAAACCAACTTATGAATTATTCATAACACTTGGAGTGTGATGTCGTCTGTTCACATTGTATTGTAAACACAGCTGATCATATGCTATATCCACGCTATCACTACTGTGAAAATGCTGATGTGCCTAGCATTGGTTGTTCTAATTGGCCTTCAAAGTTGAGAAAAGAAGATTTTCCCCTATTCCTGACCCACAGTAGGAACCAAGTAGATGTAAACTATGGTTCCATGCTATAGGAACTGACAAGTTTACGTTTTTGACCTACAAATTTAACAGAAGTATGGTCCTCTGTGAGGACCATATAATGAGGATAGCACACTTTCTGCAATGGATCTAGTTTCAGTACTATTAGTGGAACTGGTACCAATGCTATTACTACTAGTAGAGCCCTAGTTGACATCATTCTTGCCAAGAATTTTGCACTCTCTATACAGATGTTTGTGACTATAGTACAGTATACTTAGACAAGGCTTGTACAATCAGTGACACTTACTACTGTAGGCTAGTTTGTGAGATGAGTAGTTTTCCCACTTGTTTGAAGGAAATGGAAGCGAATAAACTATGTACTAATAAATGACGGAGAGATCCCAGCAATGAGCTTAGAATATTTTTATCGAGTCACTTTTATACTTTCCAAGTTTGAATCTATCACTATTTCGTTCCATATGAGAAGGACTTTGTCTATGAAATTGTACATATGTGTAAGCCGAAAGCACAGCAATAAACTACACTGCGATCTACACAGATTTTGGGGCATGCTAAGAATACTGAACAATGTTGTTTTGCTCGTATTTCTGGTTATGAGTCATTTACTAATGAGGTCAACGTGAATACCCTGGTGCCTGACAGGCCCTAGTGGTCTGGTACCTGATTCTGAATTTACTTTCGGGTGCTTCTACATACCTATGGTTGACTAATGTTAACTGGGTCTGAAGCACATAATGAATCAAGGAGTGTTTCCATTTAAATTATATTAGGCCTAGCGTACATCGATTTAACATCTACTACTGCCATTTGAACAATTTGCCATGCTATATATGTCAATTTTTCTTCTTGAGTGAATTTGTGAAAACCCTCACTGCAGTTGATATAAACATGTGACTTGTAATACTTTTCTAAAAGAAATTCTCTGCTTCATTTGAATATATATCTTTCATCTATCTTTTGTTAAGGAATTGTGGATGAATATCAAGAGCAGCCACATCTTATGGACCCCTACATGGAAGAGATGCTGGTTCGTATTTTGAACATCGCCCGTCGAAGAGACCACGATCCAGCGCTTTCTCACCTGGCCTTCAAATTCATGTACCTTCTGACCAAAGCTCGTGGTCTGAAAACAGTCGTAAGACTCCTTCCCCATGAAGTTGTAGATCTGGAACCAGTACTTAACTACATTTACCAGCAAGATGCAACAGATTATGAGGTGATTTTCTAAAATACTAAGAATTTGCTCTTATCAGGCCATATTTTGAAACATCCTGCTTTATGTTTACTACTTCACCAAGACATGGGTTTTGGCACCAAAAATTTTTTTTCGTTCTTTTACTGTTTGTTTTTCTATTTTATGTTTTGATTTCGGGTGAGTTGCAAAACATGACATAAGGACAAGTTTTTTATTGCTGATATCAGAAATTTATTTAATATTGCTTTTGGAAGAAGAAAAATAACTCTGTTCTTTTCAAATATAACTGTGTATCACTACTATAACGTCACTTGCCTATACTTTTGTGCCATGTTTTGCATGTTAAAGTCAATGTAGTTTTTCAATACGTCAAATAATTATCCGTCCACTGTACGAGGCTGTTTGTGGTAATATTAGGTCACATTAATGACATTTCTGCCAAATGTAGATTTCATCTATTATAGAAAACATGGAAATGCAAACGATGTAAACTTAATTTTATTTCCTTTTGTTTCTAATTACCAGACGTGGGAGACACGTTACATGCTATTCCTCTGGATGTCAATTATTTGCATGATTCCGTTTGACATGGCCAGGCTAGACAGTAATGCCCAGACAGTGACAGGTGAAGTAAGGGAGCCTACCATGCTAAGGATACTGAAGATTGGAAAGGTAAAAATACATCCGAAATATTTGACAGTGAATAAACTAGAGAGTAGATTTCATAAAGGAAGGCCACTATAAAGTATTCTAATAATATTGCAGAGGCTTTGGTGATATAATAGTTGCTACTGTAGATTAAACATCTCCTGCTCAGAGTTGTTACAATTCACATAAAGTCTGAGGTCGAGTAGTGTCACTACTACAGTATTAACATGTCGTGATGTGAGTCAAGTCATGTCAGTTACCTAAGTCATTGTACAATCTCCATCTGGAAATATGTCTCAAAATTTTTCAAGTGTTTCCATTTTGGAGAATGAGTGACTCAAGTCACATGTGACAAGCTACAACACTGTTCGGGCCTCCATGAAAATATGTTAGTGAGAAGATTTACAAATCAATTCTCATTACAAAGATAGAAGTAAAAGGATATGTTTTTACTCAATATATTATACAACCTCCTCATTCCTTTCAGAGGTACCTGTCAGTCTGTGATAAGTCCCGAGATGCTGCGGCCTGGATGGTTGCCAAGTGAGTCCTGCAAAAGATTCATTTACTTATAAATGGAAACTAAATGCATAATGATGTTATCTGAATGAAAATTGTCCATATTTGGCAGTGAATTTACAGTGTATTAGTTGAGATAACCTAGAAGTATAGTTTAATTTACCATATGGCAATTCAGACTGGCTATGCAAACCCACCCAACAGTAAGAGGAGACAACATACTGATATTTTGAACACTGAGCAAACTTTGATATTAATTTGGGCCAAAAAATGTAATTACATCGTCAATAAAAGACAAAGTAATTTATAGTTTTCTAGTTACTATCATCCTCTCTCTCTCTTTCTCTTAGATTTCTCACCAGACAAGATGTTAAGAATGAACAACTGCCAGACTTTATGGATTGGAGCATAAAAACTATGACAGAAGTTAATTGTTAGTATTTAGTGGGCCAGGGTGGGAAAGCAGGGGGGGGGGGTATTGAGAAAGTAGGGGCAAGGTGGGGTGATTGAATAGTATAATAATGATACCTTTATGGAATTTGAGAGAAAATTCTCCTAGCATGATCATCTTCTGAGGCAGCCTAAAACAAATACAAAGAAAACAGGTTTAATAGAGAGATGGGACAGACAAGTTAAACAGTAGATGAGCAGTTTGCCGATAGTTAACTCTGTCGCCCTCTTTATCTGTTTTATGTAAAATGACTGCAAAAAGGTTGGAGGTGAACTTTTGAATTTTGTAGAATTCAGAGTGGTTTTTGTGTTTGTCGATGCTTAAAATGCCTCCATCTTGTAACTTAAACGGCCAAGGACATATTTTGCAGAGTTTCTTGGGTCAGGTTTGTTAGTTTGTATCTTAATGTTTTTCTCTTTTTATCATTCTTTGACAGTGGAGACGATGCCTGGTATGACAGCCCTGTCAGGTGTGATGATGGCCTTGGTGAGCTATTCATTAAAATTATCAATATACAGGTTCCACGGTGTTCCAATTATTGATAAACATGCATTTATAAGTTCTGTATATATCATACAAACTGTCTGTAGCTGTATCATGTGACAGAAAAAGGAACAACTAATACAAAATTTTACCAGTGTGTAGCAAAAAACCCCCCAAAAAAACCACTTTTGTACCAGATAAAAAGTGGAAGAAATGATAGTGAGGGCTCTTAATATCACAGAGGATTCCAGGATATTTTTGGTTTCTCACCATTTTAAGACTTTCTGATATGAAATTTTGTCTGGTATAAGAAATACTTTCTGTTAACATCGCAAATATTGTGCGATACTGTACAGTGTTGACTTGTTTAGGCAAATGTCATCATGTGTTCAAACCTTGCTATTTTGTGTGATAGGTCAGTTGGTGGTTTGTCATACTGGAATGTCCAGATATTCTTTATGAACTGTTTAATCAAAATGCATCTCATTTGCAATTTCTATGTCAACATGATAAATAGTAATTGAGCACCTAAAGTGTTTTTAGAAATACTTGATGTTTCTCTGCAATATTATTAAATTGGTTTTTATGAAGCTATTGTTTTGGTTTTAATAGGCCCAGTTATTCAAGCATGGCAAGAGGGAAGACCTAGTGGAATATGGTAAGCACTTCTGATTAAAATAATTTTATTTTTTAGAGTGCAGGATGGTGGGAAAGCTGTCACCAGTCCATAGTGACTGTTTTCTTGATGTCCATTTTGGTGACTTTGTAAATTGAATTTTCAGGACCTGTTAGCTATTTCATGTTATCCATGTGCAGAAACTCCCATTTCAAACAAAAAGTTATATTGAACATCGTTAAGCTTTTCATTCTTTGGAATACTTGAGAACACAAACAAACAGACAAACAAACAAATAAACAAAACAAGGGAGAACAAAGCTATACATGGTTGATATACCCAGGCTTCTTTAAATAGTAGTTTGGCTCTAGTAAATCTCTATTTAAATAGTTTTATTGTATGGATCTTCCCTTAAAGTGGTAATTAACATTGCAATGACAAAGGGAGTTGTAATTCAGGTCAAAAGTTGATGGTTAATTAAAAAGTTTCATGTGATAAACTATACAGTGATTTAAGAAAACCATAAATAATCTCTGAGGACGCTATAAAATTGTAGCCCAAACAATTTTTTAAGGGACTTTTTCTCATTTTCAGCTCCTATCTTGTTGACGACAATGATAGATCTTAATCTCTTTGAAGTGAAGAACACTCAGATTAGAAAGTTTGCAATCAAGCTGACCCAGAGACTTGGTTTAACATTCCTGAAGTCAAGGGTGGCAGCATGGAGGTAAGCCAGTTTAGAAAGACATATTTACTTTAGACTTTACAAATCTTGTAAGGTTGTATTCCTGGTTATAGAGACATAGTTTAAAGAGAGTTACTTACTTACCTCAGCAACATTAATATGTGAACTGTGATGGTCTGGGGCAAAATTTGCAACAGAGTCGGTGATCCAGTGGGCGGTGCTGAGACCTTGAAAGAAATGGCACATGGTTGACCCAACAGTGCACCGGTTCAGAGCTAATATGCCATTAGAACAATATGCCCCTGTGCTTGAGTGAAAGGGTGTGAAGGAAGTGTGAGGGTCCAAGCAGAACTGACTAACTCGAATTAGAGGCAAGAAGCAAAGTAGTATCAAAATTAAAGAATGGGTTGTAATAGTTTTGACATATTTTAGAGTGTTTAGCGCTGCACTAATAGAGATATGTCAGGATGCAAATTCTTATGAGTTTTCCCTTTTGGTTAATAAATGAAAAATTGTGAAGATAGACGTACACATTTTGACTTCAGTTGAATGTCTCAACATGATGTCACTTTCTCTGCTTGCTTCAATTTTTAAATTTCACCAAGTTAAATGTATCCATGATAAGACTTCTTCATGATATCAGTCTCTGGTTGTGGTGTGCTCAGAGCTCTTTGTGTTGACTTCATTCCTCTAGGTATAAGAGAGGCAGTAGATCTTTAGCTGAGAATCTCAAGGCTAATGGGATGGGAGATACAGTGCCAAAGGTGAAAGAAGAAGATTTAGATGAGGACTACGATGTGCCAGAACAGGTGGAGGATGTGATAGGTGAGATGAAATGAGAGGAGAGGGAGGGTGGGGGGGGGGGG
>JAIPMN010039781.1:1428-17785 GCA_020650975.1 Apostichopus californicus
GTACAAAGTAAGCATGGATTTCTACAACCCACCCCACCCCCCCCCCTTATCCCCAACACCTTCTAATACAAAGGGAAGTCTGAAAACAGAAACCAGATAAAATACTGCAGATCATTTTATTTCATACTTGTAAATAAAATACTTGAGTTTAGATTTTAGAGTATATATAGTTTGTTCTTATTGTTTATAGTTTTTTTACTTTTATAGTCTCTTTTGTCCTTTTATCATTTTATTGTCTAATAAATCTATTTAAAATTGTTCAATATTCTGTTCTAAAGTTGTAAAGTTCTTTTATTTGTAAAGCACTTGGAGCTTACTGTTAGATTAGGTGAGCTATATCAATGTAATTTAACACTTACTGACTGTACCAGTGCAACCTTATAAACTGCCTGTCTAGATAGGTGACCAACTTGACCATTGATTGACACAAGTAGTAAGTAACGTACATATTTCAATGATATTTGCATGCTGTCATCTTTGGCGACAAATTTGAAACCTAACAATGTTTGGAGTTCAAGGAGTGACGAGCTTACACAGCAAAATGTACAGGCTTTTAATTTCTAGTTGTCCAAACAGCAAATTTGATTGTCGGTTATTTTGCGAGACCTACGGAAAGTTTACTCATATTTACATAAAGCTAGCTGATGAGCCTATAGGTACTGTGCAGTAATAAAAAAAATAACATTACCACTTAAAGGAATTATCTGGTGGAAGATTTTGATACATTGTCCTCATAGTTCTTTTTTTTCCTCTTTCTAACCAAACATGTGAAAGTTGTCCCCATTCGGCGTTTTCTTCTTGTAGAAATTTTCAAATTCTTGTGCCAACTGTATGCAGTACACTGGCGGATCCAAGGGGGGGCCAAGGGGGGCCATGGCCCCCCCAAAGGTGAGCCAAAAAAGTGTTTCCGAACATCCGCTAAATCATATGATTGGAAATTAAAAAAATCGAGAGGAATAGCAGTGGTAGACTAGTCTAAACCTTTTCGTTTTCTGGTTTAAAATTAAATGTATGAGCATGAGGATTTACAGTTTATCACCATTTTGCAGTTACAGGCTGGTTGTAAGAAATTTATCAGGCGCGGATCCAGGGGGGGTCCAGGGGGTCCGGACCCCCCCTGCTCTTGGCCAAAAAAAGAAGAGAAAAAAAAGAGAAAAAAAAAGAGGAAAAAAAGAGAGAGAGAGAAAAATAATCAAATTAAACGCCAATTTTAAACATGTAGGGCAAGTCAGCCAGGTGTGTCTTTTCCGTCAAATGAACTATAGTGTGCACGCGTGCTACACGTGCCAAAAATGCCTAAAAATCTCAATTTTCAGACCATCTCAACTCATCTGATATGTATTACCATATTTCATAGATTGTTTTTTTCTCATCAATTGAGAAATTGCAGACATGAGATCCATATCTTCAGGCTAGGTACATGCAACTTAGAATATTCGGGAAGTGCCGTTTCCGGCCATCTGGGGGGGTTTGTAAAGCCAAAAATTTTCTGGTACGCTCCGCGCCAACCGATGGTGGCGCTCCGCTTACATAGTCTTACGTTCAGGCGCGGCTGGACCAGTCAGACCCTCCCCCCTGTCACAAATCCTGCAACCGCCCCTGATTTATAACCTATGAGAAATAAAATTTCTTGAGAAAGATGATCCCAACTTTGTTTTATAAATATTTTAGAAAATTACACCTGGGAAACATTTTTTTTAGAAGTAAATTAACATCACCATTGTACACTTTTGTCGCACCAAATTGCATCTGAGGGCATTCAGCAATAGAAAATTTTCCATAAGGGGAGGGGGCACCCGTCCCCTTAGACCCCTCCCCCATATCACTCTAATGCCACTTTGGCCCCTCCCAAACAAAGACCCTGGATCCGCCAGTGATGCAGTATGGGTTATGTCGCAATCTGCATTCGCCCAGATCTATGATGTCACAATTGCCACTGTTCAAAGTATATTTGAAACATCCATCCTAAACGATTAAAAAATTATTTCTCTCTCAAACGCAATATTAGCGTTCTCATACTTTGAAGACATGTTAGGAATAATGTTTATCGTTTCTTGCTTTAAAAGGTAACTTCTATGGGCTACCAGTTAATTTTTTTAAATCTCTGTGTTCAAACATGAAGGGTTTGTTTCCATAATTATAAACCTTTGTCCCGGGCGGGCAAAACCCATTCCAAGCAGAAAATTAATCCCTGAAATTGCCAAAGCTACAGGTCTCATAGAAAGTTTAATAGTACAATGGAATTCCTTGGCTATTGTTAAGAAAAATTAAAACCTCATTAATATTTTGCAGGTGAGATTACACAATGTTTGTAATATTATGATATAAATATACTATATAGATACATACAGTACACTGAAGGTAGGAGAAGGAGGATGTAAAACCTCATTAGGTATCTAAAGCTATTAAAGTTTTGTACATACATCTACTGTGCGCTTTCTACTTTTAATTGCTACGTATAATTACATAGTACACAATGCCAAATAATCTACATGATCCATGCAACAGAAGGTAATTTCTGTATATGCTGTAGGCATACATGTACAGTTTAACTACCCCGCATTGGCATTGCACTATATATGCAATACAGTACTGTACTATTTGCTATTAGCCTAGTATTATGCACTGTGCTAGGGCCAACATACAGCAACAGATGGAATGGCAGATTAAATAATTTGATGCATTTGTTTCTCTGTGTTTACTTTTATACTTGAAAATATACATGTTGTACAGTACCACACATTAACATTGTAGTTTCTATGTGGTTTATATAATGTGCGTACACACACACGTTTACCGTAGTACTACTTACGTGATCTGGGAAACTTATAAATTTACAAACAATACTTACTATCTAGAGTAGACAGGGTGAATGATTTATTCCTTTTAATTACACTGTTTTATTGTCTGATCAAACATTAAAGAACTCTCATCATGAGTGATCAAGGTGTCTATAAAAAAAGATATCAGTTCCCACGAACCCTAAATGCTTTTGAAAGAGAATTAACATAATAATACTTCACTTTACCAACTGATCTAGGTAAGAGATAATCACTATGTGCTGATTGGTGCAGGGACCAGAAGTAAGGCAGCAACTTCAACACTACTGTGGTGCTACAATTGCTGCCTGTTGAAAGGGTTCTTCAGAACATGTACTTTCTCTGTGACTGATGAACTAGAGGCAAACAGGGAGTCATGAAACTCATTGACTTTCAAAGTACATGTGCAATTACCATGTAATTCCACAAGACAAACTGGTTTGGGGATTGACATACTAACCGGTGTCATACTAACCTGTGACATACTAACCTGTGACATACTGTGACATACTAACCTAGGACAACATACTAACCTGTGTCCAATCTAAAAGTGTACTTTTATAATCTACCTAAGCAACATGACTGGAAACCTTTTTAGCACAGCGCCCCCTCCTCCTCCTTCCAAATCTACCATTCGGAAGTGATGTTTCTTGGAATTTTTATCCGACTGTTTCTATCACTTTCTTACACTTTGTCGATCATGGAATATGATTTGCAACATGACTGGAAACCTTTTTAGCACAGCGCCCCCCTCCTACTCCTTCCAAATCAACCATTCAGAAGAGATGTTTCTTGGAAGTTTTCATCCAACTGTTTCTATCACTTTCTTAAATTCTGTCGATCATATAATATGATTTGCAACATGACTGGAAACCTTTTTAGCACAGCGCCCCTCTCCTCCTCCTTCCAAATCTACCATTCTGAAGTGATGTTTCTTGGAAGTTTGATCCGACTGTTTAGAACTATCACTTTCTTACACTTTGTCGATCATGTAATATGATTTTCTGTCTTATACAAATGACATGGATCTGTTGTCCACATTCAACGTTGATTTAGCCCTAACTTGCAATCTTAGCATCATCATTTTTGTAATGTGCACTGTGATTGTTGTTTGCATTTCTCGACATGGAAAGTTGACCACGTTTGGTCCATTTCCTCCGTCGAATGCAATCACAGTTCTACGAGCAATTTCACAGCGTGAACAGGGAAGTAATCAAGGAAAAACAGATTGTACTACTAAAACATCGTCCTGAAAACAAAAAAATGAGGAAATTCCTTGTTTATCTTTCCCCTCACGGTACTTGAGATTTACTTAACACCTTGGACATGTTTGATCGAGCTTGAGTTATGATGAAAAGTATGTGAGAAGTGAAAGTACCATATATATGACCGTGGCCTTAAAAAATCTTCATGCAATATTGGCTTCAAATTTTGAATGATAATATATAATATGATAAAATTGTCAGACATTTTCGAATGTAAAATATTATCAAATTCTGACTTTCTTTGTAATTATTGCCAGGTAATGAGGATTGCAGTATGCTACTTTTACTTGTAAGTATATAATTAAAATGTTACAGCACTTGTAGGAAAATGCATAGGGGATAGGAGATATGGAGGGGATGGGAGATTGAGGAGGGGATAGGAGATGAGGAGGGGATAGGAGATTGAGGAGGGGATAGGGGATGAGGACGGGACAGGGAACGTGGAGGGGACAGGGGATGTGGAGGGGATAGGGGATGGGTAAATGTATGGTATTCATGGCTTTCACTGTGACAGAAGGATCATTCAAACGGGTTGGTCCATTGCAATCATTGAATATGATTAAACAATCGCAGGGAATCTCAAAACATTATAACTGAAGGCTGTTTGCTTGATGAAGGCTGTTCAAAGGCTTGGATGAAGGCTTGATGAAGGCTGTTAGCAACATGACACATGTCTGCGATTTGGGAGATCGTGGGTTTGAGAAATTAAGAAGGGTCCTTCCTCCAGGAGTAAATCCATGTTTTTGAATCTGAAAAGTTCTCCCAAAATGGAGCGGAACTTTGCAAAACCGGGTAAACATGGAAAATTGGATAGCACGTGCACATGTGACTTGCTCAGTATTGTACGATGTATACAGAGCTGCATGCCAGGTCAGGCTGATAAGACATACTGTAGCATTAGATGTAAACTTTTGAATAACAAAAACTTACAAGACAGATGTTTGCACTGGTCTTAACACATCCACAGCATTTTGTATTCATACAATACCTTGTATACCCGTAATAATGTGAAAATAATCTGGACTATAGAAAAAACTTTTGTTTCCACTTAAAATGAACCTTGTTAGAAAAGTTTCAGCACAAAAGTCCAATGCTTTCCGTCATTTCATTGCACTCTATTTCAAAACAAATTGTTTGCTGTAAATTATGCAAAATATGACTAACGAAAGAGCAACCCCACGTAATATCATGCAAATTTATGCGAGATGCCATTTCAAAGCTCATATGTACACATATGAAAAGCTGCATCTTAAACTAACACCCCGCAAAAACAAGTTTAAAATACAGATCATTGGTGCAGAAATTTGTTATGAAAAGTCGTTAGTCCCTGCAAGCTTGATTTAATTCTGTGAAAAATATGACTAACAGGATGTAATTTTTTCGTCCAGTTTAACTAAGTACATGATTTTGAGTGTGAAGTCAGTTTCATCGACCTATCTGTTTTTTCTTCTCCTGAGAACTGTTATTCTTTCAGGCAATGCCTTTATTTGCATTTTACGTTTAACCAATACATGAAAGAACGAAGGGGGGCGGGGATAATGAGGAGGGGGGGTAGAAATGTAGAGGGCTTGACAATTGGACAGCCTGATCTTCTTCCAAAGCCAACTCTGAAGAAGATTTGGCAACTTAGACCAAAACAGAGGGGATTAAAAAATATGTAAAAACAT
Source organism: Apostichopus californicus (assembly GCA_020650975.1). NCBI lineage: Eukaryota > Metazoa > Echinodermata > Holothuroidea > Aspidochirotida > Stichopodidae > Apostichopus > Apostichopus californicus. The sequence continues at coordinate 7,180 of JAIPMN010039781.1, forward strand.
ACAGAAACATTTGTCAAGTTTGAGTTCTTTGCTGTCATTGCGTACAGCAAGTTCAGATCATGTTGTACAGTAGATATGAACAGTATTGTTTACTAACACTGAATCCAGTTTATAAGAATAATTTTTTTTTTTTTTTTTTTAGGTTTACAGTCTTGTTCAGGGCCAAGGCCCTCTCACACGACTTTACAACTTAACCCTGGTCATTGGTAACTTGTCACACCTACACACCAAAGTGTGCACAATTCAATCAATCTCTCCTGGGGCATCACAGTGCACCACAACCACGTGTCCCCCCGGGGACTTCCCATAGGGTGCAGCCACAAACCGGCGCACACAACTATATTTACAAGTTACCTCGCAAGTCCCCATTTATACACCTGGGTGAAGAGAGGCAATGGAGATAAAGCGCCTTGCCCAAGGACACAACGTAATGATCTGGCCAGGGCTCGAACCTGTAATCCTTAGATCACAAGTCCACTGCCTTAACCACTTGACCACAACGCCCTCATAATAATGAAGAGTATCTACTCACCAACAGCATACATAATGGCTGCATGCCCATCGTTATAGCCCTAGACCTCCCTCGCAGGATCAAATTCACAGAGCTAGTACTCGGTATCGTTTTCTCTGGAGTTTTTTCTTCTGTTTTCCCTATCTTGCAACTTCAAATTTGGACTGCCGCATTGAGTCGGGATTCGTGATGACAAATTCTTCACCCGGATCGCACCCTTCAAAAGCAGGAAAAGGTAAAAGGGTAAAAGGGTAAAGGGGAAATGGGTAAAGAAATTCAAACAATGAAATAGGGAAATCAGCTCAGCTTTTAGAAAGTAACAATGTCACTTGGTGACATCGTTACTGAGAAATGCATTCCACAAGTGTTGACAGATATAACCCTAAACAGGAAATGAAACACGATGCGGTTAAGAACATTAGGAACAGGGCTGAAAATCATGGTCTAGTGACTTCTGGTTTTGTGTTTGTATTTCAACTATCTGGCCAGTGGGTGTCAGCTATTATTAATTTTCTATTCGATATCAGCTAGGTGAATCTGATATTTCATCGTACAAATTTACTACTAAGATAAAGTTTCAAGCTGACCTGGATTGAATCCCACGAGTGACAAACTTACCAGGATACTTCAAAACAACATTTTGACTAATATATCAATTTTTGAAAAGTTGAGATCCACCCATCTCATTCCATCCATTTCTCCCCCCACCCCCCCCCCTCCCACCCTCCCCATCTAAATTAACCCACTGATGGTGTCAGCTACAAGAACTGGCTGGAATGATACTATGGATACAGGTCAGTCTATAATCGACAACAACAACTCTTCCATATCCAGTGTCAGTTTCATTTTAACAGAAACGATCTTTCACATCTGCACTATCAGTTTGAAGTTACTTCAATTTTTTTTTTGTAGAGTACATTACAACTCTTGGTAAAAGTTATGGAATTATGGAAAATATGCTGCTTACATATATAAACATGGAATCGCAGCTCATATATAATCAATACTTTGATCAGAGATCAGAGACACAGGACTTAGCATTATGGCGTTTTCGATCTTTGTCCTCTTAAAAAAGAAATGCAAAGTACTGTACGCTATGGTCTCAGATTCATTACATTTGAGGAAAATCTGTAGATTAACATGTCACCATAATAACATTCAACCAATCACACAACTGGACCCTACTGTGCACGATGCAGGCATGGGCCTATTTCAGATGTTTAAAATACCTATTTGTCTTTCCAATAACCAAGTTCCGTCAAACCAATCCTGAACTTCGTGTACTGGTAGCAACAGTAAATTGTTAATCTTAGTCCTCTTTAGTAACACACTGCACCAGAATTCTAGCATTTACTGGCTCCCGGCAAGGTTGGGGGTCTCATGTGGGTGAAGTTCAACTTTGTGATAGAACCTGGCCAACCTTGCTTTTACCTTAAGGCTTAAAAGTATTGAAGACTCGCTCCAACCGCATGCCGCGCTCTGAAAAAGTTAACTTACCATTGCTTGCAAGCGAAGTTTTCTTCTTGTCGCTACAAAATGCAGACAGTAATAAAATGTGATACCTTGTTATCTTTTATCTAGACCTGAGTTGTCCATCTCTGCTATGTATACTGTGTTGTGGGTATTGACCGTAGCTGTTTGTATTGACTGTACACTAGTGTCTAATTACCGAGGGTAGCAAGCTGTGTGTGTATTTTCTGAAAATGGATGGTGGTGTCTAACACTTCTGTTACACCTCATACGAAACTAGGTCAGATTACCGCCATGAGACGTTTCTTTGTGTGCGAGTCTTCACACCCTTTAATATAAATGGAGAATAGGCCGAGTTGCCTGCCTAAATACCTCAGTCCACAGGCACTAACAGGACTGGGACTCTATAATTCTGTAAGGCATATATATAGCTTATATCAAGGACTACATTAACATTACACAGAGAAAAAAAGTACTTTCAAACGAACCTTTACCTGTCCGTAACCTTGGACGCAGTTACTGTCCTTGAATAAGTTCTGGATCATTAACACGAGTTTATATTTTCTTTACACTTGTTTGATTGAGCCGGTTTTGCTTTTATCTGTAATCCTATCTCACTTCCGGGTTGGTGACCAAAGCAAGACTAGAGTAACCCTGCCCGATAGATCTTACGTTAGGCTACTTTATAAAAATAAAGAATATCAGTTCACGAAAACCTGTTAGTTGAAACGTTTAATTACCTTCTCCTTTGTCGTCAGATGTACACGCAATCGTTTGGATCTGATTGTCAATTTAATATATAAGAATAACATGCACAGCAAGTTCCTTTTCGGTAAGCCTAACTCAGTCGAACTGTGACTTACTTAAGCTTCCTTGTCACAATGTGTGAGTTGTTTTGATAGGTGTTAAGTCACCGAAATTTCTATACAGTCTGGTAGTGGTGTAAGTACAAGAATCTTACTCCAAACGAAGATTTTGGAAGGTACATCTACAAAGGATGGCGCTCTTCCTATTCTTACTCATATATCTATCTTCTTACTCCATAGCCGTATACATACATTTACAGGCTACATGTCTATGGCAAGCCATGTGGGACAAACGCATATTAATTTGAATATATACGTGTATTAATTCGAATATATGCACGTATTAATTCGAATACAAATGAAGATTAACTCGAATATAAACACGTACTAATTCGAATATATACACTTATTAAAATGCATAGCTTGAGGTTTTTCGACACCCTCTAATCCGTTCACATTTATGTTGCATTGAATATTTACACAGCTTGTACCTTTCCATTGAAATATGGCATATTGTAATATTTTCATTTGGAACTCGGAAAAACTTGACCACACCTAGCACAAGCTCACTCGTTTGTGAAAGCTATAAGACATGCCAGTTGTTGCCTGGTTTAATACGCGTATATATTCGAATTAATAAGCGTATATATTCGCGTATTAATACCAGGCTATATTATGCTGTGTTTGTCCCATATGGCTTGCCATACATGTTCAGTCGGTGGATATTTTACATTCAGTAGGAGAATAAAAGGCCAGGACGCTCCATTATCTATAAATCACTAGCGGGGGAAGGACATTGAGTTTAATTTTTTCACTGAAAATCGATGTGTATATCTTTATTATAAAATCATTCTTTAATGCATACAACCCAAAAGAACGAATAAATGATCTCCTTTTAAGTTTATTATTCCTTTGGGTTGTATGTTTTATAGGGCTATTTTATAATAAAAATATACACATCGATTTTCATAGAAAAGGCCGAAATCACAATGTATCCGAAAGTTCTGTATTTACTGTTTTACCAAGGTTTTATATAAGTTTTATGAATGTTTCTAAAAAGAAAACATTTTTCATTCCCCCTTTCCTCTGTTCTTATAATATTTGCAGAATATAACTTTATTGTTCCCATTTAAAAGGATATATCACTAAGGGCGACAGTATGTCGCCCTAAGTCAAATGTGCCCGTAAGTGCTTTATTTTTCAGATGAAGTGTCACCAGATGCTATACGGATCAGTCCCTTCCTCAGCCGGCCCCACCCCACCCCACCCCACCCCACCCCACCCCACCCCACCCCACCCCACCGATCCCGACCCCCCCCCCCGGCACCCAAATAAAAGATATGGGAGTTGCGTTGGTATATACAAGGCTATAAGGTATGCCAAAGCAATATTAAGTATAACTGTTAGAGGGTCTAGCAGGAGCTTCTTACAATGCAAGCATAAACGAAAATAGAATTCAATACATTGAAAACAAAATTTCGATGCAGAAAGCATAGCATCAAGAGTTTGAATGACACATATGGGAAAAGAAAGAAAAGGAATTTATCAATAAAGAAAAGTTTTAAATACTTACATCTGGCTCACTGAAGTCTTTATTAGGCTAAATAGTTTAATCCCTATATTGTATGTGCTGTGATATATCTGAACCTCTGAAGGGTGTCCGCGATGTTTTTGTATAAATGTTATTAAATGTGCCACGAATTGATGAATTCCTAATGGTGGGTAGAAAACTGTTTATTTCCCAACTTTATCCAGTTCAACATTTGATAACGACTGATTGAAGTTGCCTAATTTTATTTGAAAGTAATTTATAGACTAAATAGTCCATTGTCAGCCGAACTTTGGATCAGAATATCGATACACTCACTTATCGGATATTGCTAGCAACATAATGTATAGTTACCGTAGCGTATTTGATAACATTTTGAGTGAAGTGGAGCATTGAACATGTTGCAAAAATTGAATTGCTCGTTACATAGCGAGTGAGTAGTCTTATATCCAAAATGTCCCAATGTCAACATGAAAAATAGGGACCAATTCGAATAAATTTCGCCAATGCGCAAACATATGCCTGTATATACGTAATAATTCAACAATTTACATTAGACTATATATGAACTTCCCTTTAAACTTTCTACGACGTGCAATACATTTCAATTTAGCAACGATCACAGAAAATGAATACCGCCTCTATTTTGTCGAAGTACCCTTTGACGGACGGTCTTGGTATGATAGGTTGACATTCAGAGTACAATCTTAGTCACTGAGCATTCCACAATTGGTACGCATTCCTAACACATAGCGTGGTGTGACTGTCTATTGCCAAATATAACGTACGGCGAGGTCTGTTATATTGTGGAAACCAGTCAGCCGCAAATCTTTAATCTCGGGGTTTTTGAGGACATGTTATTGTTAAAGCTAACGAACAATAGCTTATTATCTAGTTTACAACAATTTGAGAAGTCTTCATTTGATTCAAGTGTTGGCGTCACCTTTTCACACCGAAATTGAGAAGAACATTTTCAAAGGGAGGAAACGTTTTTTGGAAATATAGTAAGAGGAAGCTTTTGGCAGTGATTTGTGCAATAGAAATCCTCCACAAATTCCGTGTGTACACGAACGTGAAAATCGAGCGGGTGGACTAAACTGGTATAATTACTGGCGGAAAAAATACTTCAGTTTACTTGGATTTATTTTCTGGAATAGTTCAGACCAACATAAGGAAAACGCTCCGATATCTTGGTTCGGGTAAAGATTCTAAGGAGAGACACATTACTAGATTTAACACTGTCCAGGGCAGTTGGTAGATGGCCTAACGTTATCCTTTTTTCACACGTTGTGGGGTAGCGTAATTAGGTGTAGGACGATATTGTCATTTGCAAAACTGTAGTAGGAAAATTGTTCGTTGGAAAAGTTCGTCTCACCAATTAGTGAACTTTGAAGAAAAGGCTTATTTTTCTCGTCATTTCCCGGTAGGTAATAAACTTTGTTGCAGTAATGGCTGATGATGCAGCAGGTGCCGTCGGCGGTACAGCAACGAAAGCTCGTGGAGCTAAAAAGAAGGGTGGAAAGGGAAAAGCTGGAGGAAGGTTCAAGAAAATGGAAAAACGGCGTGGGACTGGTATAGTTGTACTTGATGTAAGTTTTATTTATTAATCATTACAATGTTCATCAGGTAGTGATAATCTTCTCACCATCAGGCACTATTAACATGTAGTAACTATTGCCATTTTATTGCAAATTAGGATAGGTCATACATAGCTATAGGCCTATACATCCATGCCCAGGCTTCTGACAAATAGACGAAGGCCTATAGACTTACTGTTGAACTAAGCCAAGATGCTTAACATGTAACCTTGTTTAGGCTTAGTAAGGTTTAATACTTGTTGTAGGCCCTACTTGTGTAACATTCACAATGACCTACAGGCCGGGGACATGCATGCGTGGGCAATGCCAGCCAATAATGTTTATCAATATACAGTGACTTCCTAGGATATGGGCCAAGTCTTTAATATTATGATCACAGTTCAAGACAACTGAACTCTATACATAGTATATATTTTATAATAATAATATTATATAATCATAATTATATAATCATAATATTATATAATAATAATCAGCAGTTAATTTTACAACGCTTAAGAGACCACAGATGTGGGAGAAACCCGAAAGGGCTTATGGATTATAACTTACACATCGGGGGGGGGGGGTTCCAATTTAAAATTCTAACTCAAATTTGGAATCTTATCTATTTAGAAATCATTTCAGATGGGAAAACCATAGATTATTCTTGGATGAAAAGCCCAACTTACTATGACTAATAGCTGTTTGTAATTGTCATGTAATTAAGTTTTTACCACACTTTCTTGCCAGAACGCTGCAGTTCACAGTTTCAGTTTATAGCAAACCAGTGGTGGTTGTGGAATGAGAAAGTGCCCCTCTGATGTTGTGCCCCCCCCCCACTTTTTGGGAGCGTCCTACCCCCCTGCGGGTAGGGCTTATATACACCTTATACTACTGTTCAAACTTTTCAAAGTCGCAGATTGTCTGATAATAAATGGATAAAATTATCAGGTAATCGTTGGTTGCCAGTGCACTCTACGCAGTGTAAATGATTCATTGTCAGACGTCTAACGACACAGCTAGAATACTACGTAGTTACCATTCACATTCAGTTAACCTGCCCATGCATGTCGCATAAATTGTAAATTTAGCATTTAGTTATTATTGGTATTATTCAGCCCTTTGAAGCTATAACAGCACCTATAATAGTTTTCAATGAATTGAGGACAAAAGGACAATCAGAAAGGATTATTTAAGGTAATTCCCAACTGATGAGTTGCCTTCATAATGGGCAGTCATGCCATATCATATTTTATGTGAACAATAAATTTGTCACTTGATCTGCAAATTCTTGTGAACTGAATTTGCGTCAACCTGATAAGAAGTACATTGTCATAAAGAGTGAAACTTGAGTAAAAAATTCCTAACAGGGACTTCATAGCGGCTAATTGAAATGGAAACAGTTTAAAGGTATGCTGTATTGTCCCCAAATATGCCAGATTCCAAATATGGTCACCTTTGGTCAAAATTGTTTACACAAACTATTTTTGTTATCACCCTGAAAGATGGTTACCTCACTGGGACATTCAAACATCTTACGTGTTCATTAAGAATGTCTCGGAACAATTTGGATACTAGTAAAGACCTCCAAGAAAACTTACTTTTTGAAAACTTGTAGCAATTATAGCATGCTATAATATGGGGCCTTTACTGACTACCTTTAAGGACACAATTATAGCTCAGTGGTTAACGCCGGTGCCTTTCAATCATAAGGTCCCGAGTTTGAGTCACTCCAAGAGATTAATGTATGTCGTCCAGTTACAGAGTTGTTGACAATTGACAATTCATAATCATGGACGTTAAATATGAATATAAGAGACTGACTTCAGTCAGCTTCTGGCTTTGATAAGCCAATGAGGCTTCTTCGCAAGTTCCTGCTTGCAGGAGGATCTAAAATACATAGGCTACATACAATTATGTAAAGAGACAAATGGACATGCAGATAGTTATATTGGATAATTGAAAATGAAATAGCTAGAGTAAGATTAGACAGAAGAAAAAGTGATAGGATATTCTATGGTAGACCTAAAGGATAGAATTGTGACTTATAGTCTGTTTTTGTTTCAAGTTTTAGCCTTCCGAAGAAGATTTCAGGATTGAAAATGTCAGGCCCTCCAACTTTGAGATAAATATACTGTACTGTACCTGCAGTGTATTGCTGGCTATTTGCAATAGATTTAAACAGTTTGTTAACAGGTCTTTTCCTTAAACAGTTTAGACGCAGGTCATTTCATGCCTTAAAGGAAGTCAGTATAGGCCCCAATTTATAGCACACTATAATTGCTAGAAGTTTTCAAAAGGTACTTTCCTGGAGGTCTTTACTCTCCAAATCATTCCCAGCCATTGTTAAGGGACACACACTATGACTGAATGTCCCAGCTAAGAAAATTCCTCGAAGTTTGTAATAAAACCAGTTTAAGAATTTTGACCAAAGGTGACCAAATTTGAATATCTAGCATATTTGGGGCCAATACAGCATACCTTTAAATCTTGCATATTTTGTACTTACTGCCCTAGCTTAGTGTTCACAAAAATCATGTATTGAGGCTTCCCTACATATAGCTGGCACAACTTCATGTTTTTATTCTTGCCTTGCAATGCACTTCTTACAGTATATAACCCCAACAGAGAAACACACTGTAGATTGATTGCTATTAGTACTCAGTTCAATATGGTTATCATACCTGCCACAACTTATGCATGCTTGTAAAGACATTTCAGTTAACAATTAGTTTAACTCATAAACATGGAAAGTTACCTGTTATGTCTAAATTACACAAATTTCCATAGCATTAATTACTAATTGTTAATATCATCGAATCCTCTCCACTTTTCAGCTTAATTGATGCAACTTTGTTACAGTTAAAGAGAAAAGTTTAAATTCCTGACTAATATGTCAAAGAGTCACAGTCTATTCTTAATTTCAAAGGGAGTATAAACCAACCACAAAAAGTGGTTAATATAATATAATTACCTAATTATTAGTCATCAGTCCAGACTTTTCAGTTTATAAGCAGACATAACAGACTATATACCGTATGACGTCAGTTTACTGCTTTCATAAATAATGATAGGAAGTGAGATAGATAGATAATTGATAAATAGTACCTATAGAGATATATAGAGACATATCACTTAAAAACAAAATATGTTTCTATTTACTCAGCTGATGGAAAATATTAGGTTTGGGGAATTACAAAGCAAAAAAAAAAAAAAAAAAATCTCAATAACGAGTGTTTTGCCTCAATTAAATTTAACCTACTGATCTATTGTGTGCATATACTGTATCCTGCTACATAAAGTCATGAATAATTCATCTGGTATTTGCATATAGTAGCATGGAAAATCAGCAAATTGCTACACAAATGCAGCAGACACAATGCATACAGTATGTACAGCAGTTGTATGATTAATAAATAATAATAATAAATTACATATATAAAGCGCTTAATACAGCGTTTCAAAGCGCTTTAAAAAGTAGGAAAGAGACAGAGGAAACCAGGAAAAAAAGAAACTAGGAATCAAACAGAAACATTTTAAGTTGTCTCTTGAAAATACAGACGGAGGGAGAGTCATGAACGTGAAATGGGATTTTGTTTCAAAGAGAAGGCGCAGCGACAGAAATGGCACTATCGCCATAACGAGTGCGCGTACTTGGACCAGGAGTTAATTAATAATTAATAAAGCATAGTACTGTCTTAGATCATGCAGTAATTAATGAGGAATAGTTCCATAACACCTGAGAAATGTTACACAAAATATGAACACTATTAGCCCAGATCGTACCGTATTACCCACAAAAAGAGAACAAAAAAATATATGTATACATTTAGTTCACCAATATAGCCATGCAAGCACCAGTTCGGCATTAAAATCAAGTTTGTTTTTTTGATATTTTTTATACAGTGAAACAACTAGAAGAAAAATGAAATAACCTGGACTAATTTATCCAGTATTGCTTTGCAAAATGGTAATAATTTCTATACAAGTCCAAGGATGTTACATAGAGCAGTTTTGTATACAGGAATCATAATATTTCATACTTGGACAAACTTCAGAGCCCTTCCAAACTGCAACACAAAATTTTGGACAGTAAATTCTTCCTTGAATGAGAGCTCTGTTTAAAAGATTCATATAGTCCACTAGTATAGCCAAAGGAGGAAATATATATGTATGAAAATCAAGGGTTTGTTTGAGAAAAGTTGACAAATAACAAAGAAATGTATATAATATTTAACATTTTGTGATGCTGTACAATATGTTCAGGGCAGTTTGCTTGACTGATGAGTGCACAGTTGTAGTATGGTAGCATAGCATACATGGATGCACATACACAAGTATGTAGTGCTAAATTATCACATAGTGATCAATAGTAGCCTACAGTACATATAGTAGATAAGGTAATAATCTTCTTGTGAGTTTGTAGGAGGTTCAACAACTTGTCCAGTGCAACTTATCATGCTAAGGTCCAAAGGTGCATATAATCACAGATTTGTGCATGCTGTCAGGGTAAAGCCAATTAAACTTGGCTTGTATACTGTACACATAATTTACCATGAGACACTATTTTGGAAGTAATAGCAATGTGGACATACTGTATATATAGACAATTGCATTAAAGGTGAAATAGGCTGAAAACTTACAAAGTGCATGTACTGCAGGTGCGTATCCAGGGGGGGGGCGTTGGGGGCGC
>JAIPMN010039782.1:9543-23623 GCA_020650975.1 Apostichopus californicus
GGGGGGGGGGGGGGAGAGGGCAGTATTGATATCTCTTCCAAGATGATAAGGGCTACCTATGGATCAACTGACTGTTAACTTTGATGCCATCTGACAGACCAGGGAGTCGCTATGGAAACGACTCCCTGGACAGACTCTGACCTTAAGATATCATGGTCTGGTAAGGTGGACAGAGAGAGAAATAAATAAAGTGTTATGCAATGTGAAAGGGATAGCTGTGATAGGCCTAGGGGTTTGTTTTGGGAACTTCCAGATAAGTCACACTTTAGTATGTTATGATAGATATTACAATCGCCACTGATATGATAATTTAGTGTATGATATGTACTAACTTGAAGAAAGGGATCAAAGTCAAGGTTTATGTTTTGCATATTTGATATTTATATTCATGATTATAATGTTGTTACAGGAAGTTATAGTGAGGTGAAATAACAATTACTGCATGTAAAGAATTTCAATCTACTAGATGTCAGAAAATAATGTACATCTGGCATCAAATACCAATTAAGCTGCATGCTATACAAAATAAACAAATTGCTAAACAATGCAATATATTAAGTTACGGTCAATACCCACAACACAGTGTACATAGCAGCGATGGACATCTCAGGTCTAGATAAAAGATAACAAGGTATCACATTTCATTACTGTCTGCATTTTGTAGTGACAAAAAGAAAACTTCACTTGCAAGCAACGTAACGTTATCTTTTTCAGAGCGCGGCACGCGGTTTGGGGCGAGTCTTCAATGCCTTTAAGTTTATTTCTCATTTGGCTATAGATATATTTTTGCATTGTTTCTTTGTGCGCGAGCCTTCACACCCTTTAACGCTCCTTTAAATGCTGCCCTCATGTAGTATTATTAGTATTTCTACATTGTGTACTGAGCTCAATTGCTCAGTTGTATCCTTAAACTTGCAATGGTTGGAATCATTCAGGGATTATGAAAAAATTAATTTAGAAATAATCGTGTTATTATAGTACAGCACTCAAGTCAGGTTAAAACCTTTGACAATACTTATGACCCATACTGAGATCTTAAAATACAGTAGCGCGACTATATTTAATATTTGTAATAATTTCCCTGTGAGAGACTTACAGTAACTTACTTACCATGTAAATCTGTGCTGCAGCAGTATATACCCCAGAGAAAGCACCTGTCTCCTTTTGTCCGACCTAAAAAACATGACTGTTTGATAGCCACGTGAAATTACAGTAGTTTAAAATTAGACATTCATGGAACATGACTGTACTTCCATGGTATATAATTAATTGCCAAAGACCTCAAAAGTTCTTTATCTTTGGTAAGACAAAATACTGTCATGTATTTTTCCTCACCACTGGAGTTGATAAGAAACATGATAGGCACAATGATATGAACCTTTTAACTAATATGTAATATTTCAAGGTGGTGGCATTTGAATGAGAGATCACCGTGCTTTATTTTCAAAATTACTTTCCTGGTGGTTCTGAACTTCCAGAATTATTTGTATGATGACATATAAGAATTGTTAAATCAGATTATGTCCACTGGAGTTGATAAGAAACATGATTGGCTCAACGATATGAACCATTAAAGTTAAACTGATTTATAATATTTCAAGGTGGTGGCATTTGAATGAGAGATCATCATGCATTTTCAACTTAGTTACTTTCCGGGTGGTTCTGACCTTCCAGAATTATGGGGTTCCCAGACATTGAGAATTTATCAGATAATTAAATGTCTCAACTGGTGTAATTAAGGAAGCTTGCCTCAATGCGTAGAATTAAAGGTCTGCTGTATAGACCCCAACTATAGCACGCTATCATGGAAAAGTTTCTTGAGATTACATAATCGACCTGCCTTGGTCGTAAAATGACCTCTTTTTTACCAACTAGTCTGCAACGCCTGCCACATATTTTTTCTTGTATTGAGAGTCTTTGTGTGAACGCTGGTATGATTAACTACACTGTAGACATGAATATATTTCCACACAGTGTTTACACAAAGAGCCTAATGGTGTTTAAAGCTGTGCAGGCTAATTGAGGTCGATTTACGACAGTGGCAGGTCGAAAATTACTACTCACAAAACTTTCCTAGCTATAGCGTGCTATAATTGGAGCCAATAAAGCAGATCTATAATATTTCAGTTGAGAAACATTCCACATTCAAATAAGCGGATCAACTGCTAGTTGTAGTTTGTAAATGAGTGATAATTATTTGACTTTTCTAGAATATTTGCTGGCAATAATGATGACCTTTAACCTTGAAATAATCATCTGTGCGGTTGTTAAGTTCTTGTATCCTCTCATACTTAGTTGAGTGTGTCATGATATCCCTCAATGTTTCTGTAATGTAGGTGGGTTTTGCAAATTATGCTGATTTTACTTCGTTCCTCGCTTACTTGTCTCCTCACAACAATTAGCACCTCATTCTACCGTGTCTAGTATGCCCTGGTAATCTTTTAACACTGTGCACCCTCAACGACCGGCTGCTCCGGTCGTTGCCCTTCCTTCTCATTCTACCATCCAAAGTGTTTACACATGCGTTTTCGTAGTGGATACAAAATCTTACGGAAATTGCCCGGAATACATTGGATTTTTACCTTCTATACATCCTTTGGGATTTCAGAACGTTCTACAGTCTCTTACAGCCTGATAAGTATCCTTTTCTTCTAAAGGGAGGGAGTTTGGGAGCTGTTTTTAGTGTGCGACCCACGAACATGTTTTCGTTTTTGAGTAGCGTAGCGTTACTTTCCCAGGTAGCAGTTCCGCGAAACTGCTCTGTTCGTTTTCGCCTGCTCCGCACTGGCGCGGATGGGCGGTATCTCACTTACAGTATTTGTATACATGTATTTGTCTGTTATACTTCTTCTAAGATGTTTGATCGATTTTCATGTCTTTTTAGTTACTTAGTCGCTATTTCTAAGTGTTGGGGCTTATGCTGAAACTATTATTGAAGCTATGAACATGACATGATGACGTTTAACCTTGAAATTATCATCTGCGGTTGTTAAGTTATTATGATATCCTCTCATACTTAGTTGAGTGTGTCACTTGATATCCCACAATGTTTCTGTAATGTAGGTGGGTTTTGCAAAGTATGCTGAAACTATTATTGAAGCTATGAACATGATGGCACTGCAACTTTTAGTGTCAACATAATTAACAATTTACCTCGGAAATCTGAAGTCTTTTTTAACTATTGTAGGAGACCGCCCAATTAAGCAAGATTTTTCTTAGCTGTTTGGGGGGAGTCGTGCTCTGCAAAGACCTCTGTCATATCCACTGTTGCTAAGGACGACAATGTTTAGACTCATGTACCCTCATATAAATTATTAGGATACTTAATTAAGTTATCATTCATGGATTGCTTGAAGCATCTTGAACAGTTTCTGGATGTTCTATATACCTAATAATAGTCATAAATTCTTTCCAAAAGGAGTAACTTTTTAAGTTAGACTTCAAAAACTGATGTGTTCACAATATGGGGTACAGGAGAGGGGTGGGGTACAGGAGAGGAACAAGTGCAAGGAACGCTCGCAATTGTTGAAATGTGAAGCCCTGCTGGAACTGAAAGTGTTAGGCCCTCTTGTGTACAGTACCTACTGTTCCCAGGTCTTTTTGCAGTAGATAAGCAGTTTTCAAAGACAGTTTTCTCTTCATGATTTTGTCAGAATGTGTAAACCAATGGTAATGACAAATGTTGGTATATTTCTGTGGTACGGTAGGATATAAACATTCACAAATAATAAATAAATTTTAAGAAAGTTGAAGGTTTACAGTCTTGTTTGAGGCCAAGGCCCCGAGGGGTCACACGACTTTACAAAACTTAACTACTAGGAGGTCATTGGTATATTTGTCACACCCACACACCAAAGTGTGCATATATTAAAACAATCCCTCCTGGGGCACAACAGTGCGGCACATCTGCGTGTCCCCTGGGGGACTTCCCATACAGTAGGGTGCAGCAACAAACCTGTGCAAGCAACTATAGTTACAAGTCCTCATTTATACACCTGGGTGAAGAGAGACAATGGAGATAAAGTGCCTGCCCAAGGACACAACGTAATGATCTAGCCCAGACTCCAACCTGCAAACCACTGTAGTAACCTCTTCAACGCAGCGTTCTCAATTAATTGCTAACAGTTATTCAAACATGTATCGCTATATAGCAAGTCATGATCACATATCAGCATGTCAAAATTATTCCTGCCCAGATTTAAATTATCACCTAAGAGAACATTATGATGCAGCTGTTCAAATATTAAGTCTCATACAAACATGTGAGCACTTAACGGTCATCGTGGATGTTATAAGCTTCCGTTATCAGAACATGTTGAAACACAGCTTAGGGGAGAAGGAGAGATTGAGGTGGTGTAGAAAACACAGACTCTGATATCACATGTCTTGTGTAAACATAACATGACCTCATGTAACATTTACAGTCACATAGTTTCATTCTTGCAATAGTAAGTCCATGCAGACTGCGCGATGCTCCAAGAATGTGTTATGCTTCCTACTGCGTACAGTAGCTGGAAGGCCTAATACTGAATCTTAGAACCATGCTGGCAGTAAAAGTTCAACGCAGCAATAAAGAATGAAACATTATGTTCGTTTTGAAGGGCAACAAAGGTAGCTGAATGTCAATTTAGGCACACAGCACTTGGCCTATAACTAAATGATATTCGCTACTGTACTGTGGCATGTTAACTTATAAGCTGTTTTATGACATTGAGCATATATACATGTACCTCTTTATATGCTATATGTTTTATTCTTGTCTACATTACAAGATTATGCTTACTTCTGCAACATTATTTTTGGAGGGGGGGGGGGAGGAGGGGGAGATGTTTTACTAAAGAGTTACGTGTACTGACTATTCAACATTATCTGAAGACTAGAAGTTTTTTGCCTTTTTTGTTTTGTGAGTTTGTAAGAATGCTGCTTTTAATTACTCGTTAAATATTTCAAAATTTGATATAGTCTAAAGTTTTCATTATTTTTTTAGCCATCCTTCTGGTCGAACTGAAATTATCCATGATGTCGCCCCTGTAGTATTGGGAGCCCCCACAGTATGCATCTCCGTTTTTATTCTCAAGCCAGCTGTTATTATGATGCGCACCCCCTTGTCGCATAAATTAACTTGTTCAGGTCAACATTTGACCTTGCAAAGTGCAGCTGTATATATCTACTAGAGAGAGAGGCTCGCATTGGTCAAGCTTTGGGATATTTCACTTCTCTCTCAGCGACAGTACCGTTAAAATGACAAGTTAATCTTTTCTTCAGCAAATCTATTTGAGTGGTAATAAACAAACAGATTATATAAATTCCGATGCGTCAATCATGCGCCAGACCGCAGTGTACATATATACAAACAGCCATTGATCTGGTGTGAAATGTGCTGGCAATTGGAATGCGCAGGTACATTAAGAACATAGACGGGAAATCTATTTCTGATGCCTAAACTGCCGCGGACGTCATTCACCGAGTAAACTTATAGACATTCCCTGACAGGAGAATTAATAATCGTTGTGATTCATGGGAACCTTCATGCCACATGCAGTACAGTACAGTATGTCTATGTACAAATGTGTGGATTGTACATGTAGGAAACTACTGTAAGGCTTATTATACTCAGATCTCCGAGTGAACCTGCAACTGACGGGGTTAGACCCAGTGCGTCTGATGTCGCAAACCCGCCGGCCTGCACAGTCTACTAAAAAATCCCGCATATCTGGTCAAAATTTGCATGTGAATTAAGGTCATTTAAAAAGTTCACACACAATGCACGTGTTACTTTACGTATTATAAAATTATACATTGTTACTGCAATTTATAACATGTATGTGCATGCCACCCTATAGGGGATCTCAAATGTCCATTTTGTTTAAAAGGCAAGATGGTGCCTCCCCCCCCCCTTCCTTTTTTCTCCTATTCTACCCATTTTGCAGAACACATGTATGATATGACCAGCGTTTGTATCAGGAACAGTTGGGAGCTATATTATGGACACTATAGAGCTTCTTCTACTGTACAGTACAGAGTAAATTGCTTGAGGCTTCTCCTTCAGTTTGGTAAAAAAAGAAGGGTACAGTATATGCCATTTTTTTCTAGTTTGGGATTATTCAAAATGTTTTTAAAATCCAGATCACTGGATATAACCCAAATTCACCATGATGTGTATGACTACTGGTTATATAGTTAAGTAAATATCATCACAATTGAAAGCAAGTATTTTTGGTTTGATTTACTGTTAATACCACAACATGGCGCAAGCACATATATGAGTGTTATAAATAGATTGTACTATACAGAAAATCCTGAGTTCATGTTGAAATTACAATACTACAATGGACACTATATCACAATACTATTAAATTACAATAATAAAAGGACACTTTATCACAACACTGTTTGTAATTTACAATAGTATTGTAAATTACAATATACTACAAAGGACACTATGTCACGATACCAATTAACTGCAATTCTACAAAGGACACTATGTCACAATACCATTAAATTACAATAATACTAGGACACTTTATCACAATACTGTTTTTAAATTACAATAGTATTGTGAATTACAATAATCCATAGGACACTATGTCACAATACCGCTAATTTACAATACTTCAAAAGGACACTATGTCACAATACCATTTATTTGCAATTCTACAAAGGACACTATGTCACAATACCGTTAAACTACAATCCTACAAAAGGAAATTATGTCACAAAACCATTCAATTACAATACTAGAAAGGACACTATGTCACAATACCATTAAATAACAATATTACAAAAGGACACTATGTCACAATACCGTTAAAATACAATACTATTAAGGACAATACTGTAAGTCACAATCTTACTTAAAAGGAAGTAATTGTCTCAGTTTTATTACTGCACTATATGTTTGAATTTCAAAGAATGGTTACTGTACTGTAATTACATCAAGTTGTAAAATGTGGTTAAAAGTGTTTATAAGAAATGACTTTTCAACAATTCAAATTTCTTCTTAATTTATTATATTGCTCTCCAAATAAATTACAACTTTCCTAACACCAGAGAAAACGTCTTTACATGACATACAGTATACAATAGTTGCTATGATTATCACATTTTGGACACTAGCTCTGATGCTGATCAATAAATGTCGTTATCCAAGAATTTACTTCGCTCCTCGCTTACTTGTCTCCCCACAACCTTAGCACTCTTGTTCTACTGTGCCTAGAATGAACTGGTGGAGCTATGTTTCAAACAAAGATCCCTGTTACAGCTTTACCATATGATGCTGCAAGTGATGACAGGACACTGTGGTACAAGTGTGTAGGGTTGATAGTGTCCCTACTGTAGTGTTTCCACAGAGCTCCCTGATCTGTTTGATAAAACAAAAGGTAAATCTTGTGTAAGTTTAATGGAGAACTTTTCAATCGTGTTTTCTCATTAATAAAAACATTAATGTGTAAATGTAATCAATGAATATGAGGTCCCATGCTTTTAATATTAACCTTACAGATATTAATAATAATCCTCAAGATATTGTTTCTCAGACATTAAAGAGACTCTTAGTAGACCACTGGATATTTTGTTGAAGACTTAAAGCCCTGTTGACATAAGACCCACCCCCAACCCAATCCCATTCTCACATGGTTCTGTGTACTGGTCAGTTTGAACATTACTAGACAGATCCATTGGCATGGTACTGCATGTACAGGCTGTACCATCATTGAAAATGAAACATACACATTGGTAAGCACTACTAAAATTTGGAAGTCTTGGCAAGTTTTGTGACACATTACTGATAGTCTGCATTTGGAAACACTGAAACCTCCCCCTTCCCCTCCCCCAAAACTGGTCAGGTGTGTGCATGTACATTAGGTTGAAATCTCCATTAAAAAATACCATATGAACAAATATAGCATTTGATCCTTAGTTCAGCTCTATCTAGTAGTACTGTACCTTTTAAAATGTAATAGTATGTATGTATGTATGTATGTATGTATGTATGTATGTATGTATGTATATTAGATCCTCCTGCAAGCAGGAACTCGCGAGGAAGCCTCATTGGCTTATCAAAGCCGCAAGCTGACCAAAGTCTGTCTCTTAGATTCATATTTAACGTCCATGATTATGAATTGTTAATTGTCAACAACTCTGTAACTGGACGACATACATTAATCTGGGAGTGACTCGAACTCGGGACCTTATGATTGAAAGGCACCAGCGTTAACCACTGAGCTTACACTCCACTGACAGTGTTACCATTGGTGTACATCTGCACAATAACATTGACGTCCATTAAGAGTGCGACTGGAAATTATTTGTAAAGTTAAAAGGTATTTGGCTCTTTACTAAAACTCTTTAATAATAATAATACTAATAATAACTAAAACTCTTGCAAATCTCAAGATGAGTAAATTCAATGATTCCATTGAACTTACCTATAAACCCTCGTCCCCGTGGTTACAGCACGATGGCTTACGATAGTTTTGGTGTCTTCTTTTCTCCTCAGGACGGTTTAACACCGGTAGCGGAAGAAGGCGGAGACGCACCCGCAGCAGATACAGGATCCAGTTCAGGAAGAAGGAGGTAATTAGCATTTTATATTTTAATATAGTTATGAAAAAGGAGAACAATAGAACTTAGGCTCTTGAGATTCTGAAAAAATATTTTAAAAAATTGTAATATATTTGAGCTTGTACATACTGTACTGTACGATTGAAATGTCACGATGGTGGGAACTTGTAGAAGGAGTGAGTTTGAAGACGGGGTGGAGAAGGACAGGACATGGGTGGGGAAGGACAGGGGTGGGGAAGGACAGGGGTGGGGAAGGACAGGGAATAGGTGGGACAGGGCAGGGTGGGATGGGAAAAGGGAAGGAGGGATCTGTATGTGGCAGGGGTGGTGGCACTAAGAATTTTCTTTCGATGCAGTTTTTTTGGAGAACAACAGAGGTTTTTGTCTGATGGGGAGTGGGTATGCTGCTATTGGGTGGGGGTGCCAGCAGTAACAGTACATCAAGAGGTGAACAGCTTTGGTTGGGAGATTTGCCTCCAGAAGCTGTGTAGTGTTCATTTCCAGCAATTTGTTTACCTCACGCTTCTAGCAACTTCAAGCACATGTGGGAAAGAGAAATTTGTTTGGGAAATATCACCAGTTGTTGGAACATGTTATTACTCTCCAATGTGCCTTAAATGTATTTGGCAGCACAGTACTTAAAACATCTTAAAAGTTATATTACACACCAGGAGTGTATTACTATGTACGGTACAGCAAGTGACCATAGTACAACCCGACAAGATTTACAAATGGTTCTGTGTACATTTGCGCTCATATGGATCGAGACTTGTAGACTTGCAACAAAAGACCTCAATAATTTATGGGTCCTTAGATTTGTGTAAACCCATAAAACACTTTAGCGCCGAATGGGCAAGCACTGTCCAACATTCCAGATGACATTTGTGCACAAATAGCATTACAGCCTAGTAATTACAGCTAGTAATAGTGTATGTACAGTATTGTACAAGAAGTAACGGGTGGCCTGATGGTGGCCCGGTTTGAATTATGCACAGCCATATAGTTTATGCATATGAGTTTGTTAATGAGGATAAATTAGAAGTAATTACAAATGTTCAGGGCTAAATTCTTTTGTTTACAGTTGAATAGTATTCTTTTAGTCAAGCTACAGTTTTACATTGTGAACAT
Source organism: Apostichopus californicus (assembly GCA_020650975.1). Classification (NCBI taxonomy): domain Eukaryota; kingdom Metazoa; phylum Echinodermata; class Holothuroidea; order Aspidochirotida; family Stichopodidae; genus Apostichopus; species Apostichopus californicus. Next base: position 19,234 of record JAIPMN010039782.1, read on the forward strand.
GAGATCGACAAATTCAATTCTCAGTTTCTGATATTAGTTTCTGGTAGGTTTCTGGTTTTAATATTTCTTGGGGTTAGATCGATCCATTAACAGACTCTGACAGTTAATGTGATGAATAATTATATGCATACAACTTTGCTTAAGGGCTCTTTGTCAATATTACATTGCATATAAATTTTGATGTCAAATCAACATATATGTAATTTTTTGTAGTTGTACAGTTTGTGCTTTAAATGCTCTGTGTCAATTTTATTTCCTGAGATTGGCATGGCATGCTTCTAAATTAAAGTTTGAAACAAGCTATGGGCGTTGATTGTATGTCCAGTGGTTCGAAACCGGTAAGGAAGGTCGTAATTCCACTGTAGGCTTTTGTCACCGGTATCGAACAATACTAGTTGTTTTGGTGACATATTTGGCTTACTCTAGAGATCAAACATGATTCTAACCAACTCGAAGTCATTTGTGATTCCTAAAGCCGAACAAACTTTTGTTAATGAAATGGAGGTAAACGACAAAGGCAAATGAATATAATTGAAATCGTAATGAGTTGTAAAATCCAGTACAGTGAAAAAACTTCCAGCCTCCACCGGGATTCGAACGGGGCCTCTCGCTTTATATGCGGACACCCTAACCACTAGGCTATGGGCGCTGATTGTATGCCCAGATGTTCGAAACCGGTAAGGAAGGTCGTAATTCCACTATAGGTGTTTGTATATGTTTATATGGCACATAATCGGTTCAAAAGGCTGCTTTAAAACCACATTGTACAGTAATACTCACGTCAGCACACTAAACATTGACAGTGAGTAGTATCCATGTCGTTACATTCCTATCTGTATCATGTGTACCTCGGTACGATCGACTATCCCATTCCATCAGGAACGTCTTTGACGTGACTCGTTAAAGATTCATTTGGTCAGAGCCTGTGTAGGATCCCCCCCGAGATGTAATTGGCTTGTCCACATACTTGTCGTCTCATGGCGATGCTAGCTGTACAGGTCTTCAGAACCCATCACAGAACGGCAGACGGCCTACGTACGTTCGTACGAGGGTAGTATTAACGAGGGAAGTTTAACAAGGGAATGACTTACACCTGTGCTGGCGACATCCCTCAGCTTCTAAGGCATCCTACAATATTTCAATTAGGGTCTTAAGTGGTGGAGGCTGCCGTTAAAGCAGTATATCATGGTTTTCTCTGAATCTGCCTCCAGGCTGTACAGTATATATATATTTTGAATTATTGGTCCATAATTTAGATCATATACCAGTAGTAGTAGTAATAAAAGAAGATGTTACCTGGAAGATGGGTTAGATATTAATCACATGACTATTTTTACAGTTGCAGAAAATAAGCATAACAGTGCAGGCATTAATGTGTGCACATTATTTCATTTTTAAGGTAGATTGTGCATCAGGTTGTAATTATACTATCAAAGAACTTGTGAATTGGCAATTATCTGGCTTAATCAATGATCATGTTAAGCAGTAGCGGAGCGTCCATACAGTCAGGGGGGGCGGATGCCCCCCCTGACGGACTCAAATGGACTGCTGGCGCCCTTTTCAGCTCTTTACCACTTTTTACTTATTCTAGATTATTGACTTTTTTATTGCGCTCTCATCTACTTATTGACATTTGTCACATTTTGTTGGTTTAATTTGGCGATGACACCTATTTATTCTTCGTTTATCTGCAAATTAGCCAGGCCCGGAAAGGGTCATTTCCGGCGATCTAGGGAGTATCTTTACTCAAAAAATTTCTGTACGCTACGCGCCAACCAATGGTGGCGCTCCACTTAGATAGTGTCGAAAGCGCCCCTACAGACAATTCTCGCCCCTCCTGACCAATACCCCTAGCTCCGCCACTGATGTTAAGGTACTGTATAACCCTTTGTAAATTACCTTTCTAAGATATATTCTGTGACACCATGGTTGGATTCCCCTCTAGAGGTGTCCAAGATCAGAAAACAACAGAAATTTGTTTGTCACAGTTTATAATTGTTTAGCACTTGTAGGCGACATGAAGAATGTTTGGAAAGGCACTTAGGGGAAATATTACCTTGCATGAATGTGGATCAGTGTACAGACGATCTATACACTGTATCATTTGGTATGATGAACAGAAGTAAGGGCTGATACATTCATGTTAAATACATTATTATATTTATAAAGGTATGTATCATTTGTATTAAAGGGTCCCATGGCTTTAGGCACAAAAAAAATCATTTGGATATGTAGTGGTCTAATTATATTACATTGCTATCAGTTCAGAAAATAGCCTTCAACAAGTGAGGCCCATCAATTGAAGTGGCTGGACAACCTATAGTCTAACACGGGGACCATTTGGGTCAGTTCCTCCAACCATAGACACTTGAAGAGAGTTCAATTGGACTACAAGATGTGTCATACTGTAAACAGCAAATGACTTTATAGTGGTAGTAAAATGAATGTCGTTAATTACACATTAGCTTTATCTTAAAGGAGGAGGTAATTAAATCACCATCAGTTGACCCACCCCTCCCCTACTCCCTCCCCCACCCATCGGAAGAGACTTAAACGCCACATTACATACAATATGTAGCCTTCCCAAAATGCCTTGAGAAAATTTATATCACAACCAAGTGGTGGTTGTGCATTTCGTGTATAGAGGATAGTAGACATTGGCAATTGTCTAGAAATGACATCACACTCAAGGTTAAACATGTGACAAATGTTTCAATAATTCATCATCAATCATGTTATCCTTTCTTCCTCTTTTTCTTCATAGTTGAAACATTTTTTCCTAATATTGTTTCTAAAATAAAGCACTAAATCATGTCACCTGACATTGATTTTTATAATATTTATAATATTCACCATGAAAATGTACTTGAAAGGGGCACAAAGAACAGAAACTAAGAGAACTTTTACCTCCTGGCGGCTTCACATATTTTTATAATTGAGTCTGTAGATATGACTTTTTATTGAGCTGCATTTTGTTTTGGGGGAATCAATTTGCTACAGTCTGGTAGTACCATCCTCTACCTTTGGAGGAATTTAACATGAAGGTACTATACTGAATTTCAAAAGACATTATGCAATCACCAAGTTATATATGTTGTAATGTTGTCAGTTCATGAGAATGCTGTTCGTAAAACGGGAGTTGCCTTTGAATTAATTCAGTGACCTACTGTATATCTCCAGTGGGGGATTCACTATCTGATGCAGCGATTAGAGCAAAAGGAATATATTTTGTGTAAAAAAAATTATAACATTGATGTGAGAGGGGTGTCCGCCTCCCTTTGGGAATTTTTCTACAAGTAAAATGATAAGATATGCAAAGTGGTACTATCATTTGACAGGTATGGTATGTTTATATAGTAACTGGCAGAGATGACATAAATAAATGCACCAAAAGCATGATGCATCCCCTTGGAAACTTTGTTTACTCATACATATAGGCCTATAGCCTAGGCCTATATGTATGAGTACCAGATTTGGGTGGGGAAACTTGGTTGGGGGGGGGGAGGAAAAAGGGAACCCATCCAGATTCTAATGTATTTCATCAGAAGCTGTTTCTAATACAAACAATTAGCCTAGCTCTATATAGTTTGGATAAGTAACAGATCTGGTTAGGGGGACAACTGGAGGAGGGGAGGGGGAAATCACAGGGGATTTTTCCTCCATCCCCCCCCCTCCCCCCTGTTGTACCACCACTCTACATTGCTTAGTTTTGATGACACATTACTGTAAGAACTGGGCCTCACACACGACTGGTAATGTTATAGGTTTATAAGGATGGATTTCACTTGTGTAGCGTCATGATGTCCCAGCCATAAATATACTAGAACTGGTGGATACCTCGGAATCTAGCTAGGAGCCAAAGTGGGATCATCGGTTGGATCAACATTACATGTCAATGAAAGTGTGGATGTTTAGTGAGATTGCGAAAATCCTGGAGAGAGATTGTTGTGAAGTATTATTTCATATATGTTCATTTATGGATCAATAAATCAATCCTTGTTTTGGATAATGTTAACAATATATCTAATTTGTTTATCAAAGCATTTTTCATATTTTGCACGTAACATGCAATATTCTTGCATATATACAGCGCGCGCCCCCCCTATTGGCCGTCACCAAAAAAAAAAGTTTAGCAAAAAAAAAATTGATTTCAGGAAGTGTCACCCCGGGCTCATTACCACCACTGCTCAAGCCACAGTTTGAATTTGGCTCTCTAAAAAGGCTTGTTCTGTGACTAAAATCACCCTCATGCTGTCTGCCATCAAGTCAACAGGGCTCTTTTTCCAAGGCTCTCCAAAGCGGTCACGTCAACTGGAGAAGGCCATCAGTGAAGTAAACGGTCGCCGACGTGAACAGGGTGGTGGGGACCAGATTCCACTACAGAAACTGA
>JAIPMN010039785.1:778-11979 GCA_020650975.1 Apostichopus californicus
AATGCTCTTTTCAGGAGTTTCCATTGTAAATCCCTCCCCCCCCCCAATATAAAATTTACCAATAAACTCTTCCTCTTTCAGAAAGTCAAGGCACCTTCTTAGCGTAACATGCACACGTTTAAAGAGCTTTACGCTGCCACTGTGGTCTAAAGATGTCATGAGGTCTTTCTGTATCGACATCGGCTCTTTTCAGGAGCACTATGTCGGAGAACGAATCTCTTGAAGTAGGATGAATGGACAGCACAAAAGAACAAGATTAATATCTTCCTTCTGTAATAATCGAATTAGCGAACTTGAGTGTATATAGAGAATGAAAAGAAAAAGAGCGGTCATATGCTTTTAATCGTAACTTTAGGAATGTACCACTACGTAGTCTGATTTTAGGTACCGTGCAAAACGTAAGAAGCTGCAGCTACATGCAGCCAGGCTGTGAAGGATATAATCCATTGTACCAGTTTCAAACAATAGTCCACTGCTGGTAAGCAGAGAGAATCCCCTTCTGTTTGATATTGATTCATCCTAGATGAAGAGGAATTTGCAGCAGGCTGCAGCATTTACTCTTGACACCATGCCTTATCAAACAGGAAATAATGTCATATTCACAGTAACAAAGATATTATCCTAGCGGAGTAAAACTTTGCAGCCGGCTGCAGCTCTTCCTTTGGGGACCGTGCCTTGTCAAGTGTGCATTACGTCATATTCACAGTAACAAGGACATCATCCTACCTGAGCAAGATAATGCAGCCGGCTGCAGCTTTTCTTTCCTGACACGATGTCTTATCACACAGGAATTATGTCATATTAGAGTAACAAGGGCATCATCTTACCTCAGCAAGATAATGCAGCCTGCTGCATCTTTTCTTTCCTGACACGATGTCTTATCACACAGGAATTATGTCATATTCACAGTAACAAGGACATCATCCTACTCGAGCAAGATAATGAGGCCTGTTGCAGCTTTTCTTTCCCGACACGGTGCCTTATCACACAGGAATTATGTCATATTCACAGTATTTAAACAAGGACATCCTCCTACCTGAGCAAGATAATGCAGCCTGCTGCAGCTTTTCCTCCTGACACGATGTCTTATCACACAGGAATTATGTCATATTCACAGTAACAAGGACATCATCTTACCTGAGCAAGATAATGCAGCCTGCTGCAGCTTTTCTTTCCTGACACAGTGTCTTATCACACAGGAATTTATGTCATATTCGAGTAAGAAGGACATCATCCTACCAGAGCAAGATAATGCAGCCTGCTGCAGCTTTTCCCTTTTCATACAGTGCATTATCGAATGGGCTTATACGTCATGTGCAGAGTAACAAAGACATCCTGAGAAATTGCAGTCCTTATCCACACAAACTAGACATAAGTAAATGTTCCTATGTTCCGCAATCACTTCCTTCCTTCTATGTTTACATCACCCGCCGGTGCCTTTCAATCATAAGGTCCCGAGTCACTCCAAGATAAATGTATGTCGTCCAGCTACAGAGTTGTTGACAATTCATAATCATGGACGTTAAATATGAATCTAAGAGACTGATTTCGGTCAGCTTCAGCTTTGATAAGCCAATGATGGCTTCTTTGCGAGTTCCTGCTTGCAGGAGGATCTAATATACATACATACATACATACATACATACGTACATACAAACATAATGCTATCAAACCCATCTCATCACGGCAAAGAGATTTATGTAGGAACATCTTCTCACCTGTAGCTGCCTGGGAGGATTGGCCCCAATTTAATGGTTATACAGCTTCAAAATTACATGCTGACTCTCTGTCCTACAAACAATTGTCTTTGTTTTTCCTCACTGAATTTAACCTACTTAACAAAACAATTATTGTTCCAAGAAAACATCAATTAAAAAAAAAAAAAATTTAAATACACCAAATGCAACCCCTTGAAAGTGACCACTCTTGTACCAGATGTCTATGATAGGAGAACATTTTCATGTGTTACCTAACACAAGTTTTTCACAAAGAGGACCTCAAAATCTATACTGATTATCCATCATTGCGACCCTCCCCCAGTTTCTCCAATATCGGCCCCCTCACCAATCCCCCCCCCCTCCTTCAACTCATACACCAACCAGCCATACTAATCTACAACTCCCTTCTGTCCATTTCAGATCAATGTAAATACCATTAAAGTTCCTTGTCTCCTTTTCAAATTCTAATTGGAATTAAAAATGGGAACTTCTGCATCTGCCCAAAATATGCCAACAAGTTAAATTAATGGTCACCTATTGTTCACATTCCTAGCAAATGTTGCCCGACATTCCCAACTTTTGCCCCCATACTGATAAAAGTTTCATTTTAATTTATCATAAATGGTGAATTCAATCCCCCCCCCCCCACCAGACTCTCTTGAAATTCAGTTAAAGGATCAGAAACTCCAAGGAAATCAACTTTTGGAAAACTTACTGACATTATTTTAGCATGATACCAGTGTTTTTTTTTTAAATGTTTGATTTGAAGCAAACTGTACATTTTAGCACGTTAAACGTTTGCATTAACACTAGAGGTCCCTTAAGAGGGTGTTTTTTCCTAAGTCCAGGGATGAGCCTGGGGTTAAAAAAAAATCACGGAATTTTGCAAAAATTGCGGTATAGGCTCCAGTTTGCATATGCTATAGTGTGTTAGGATAATAGTTTTTGTCCCCGAGGTAGAAAAGAAATCACGGATATTCCGCAAATTAGCGGAAAAAGCTCATGCCTGTATGTCTATGACTCCATGTGACAATTTGTCTGAAATCTGAAACACTTTTGAATGTTCATACGCGACTGAATAATCCGACCCAATAGTACATTGTAGCATTGGTGAGTTAATTTCCCTGGGGCCTTATGACACATACGCTGTGGGCCCGCATGGCAATTAACCCAGGGATGCTAACGTATGATACTTCAACCAAATGGATTTGCTGTAAAATATCCTCTTGGCCAAAAAAAAAAAGAAAAAAAAAAGAAAAGAAAAAAAGAAGAAGCAAGAAAAGCTTCGTTTCCGAATGCTTGCAAGATTAAATTGGGTTCGAGAAATATGCAGGCCTACCAGTGATCTCAAAGTTTGCTCAACTTTGCCGAACCTTTTTACCGGCTGGGATTTCCAAACACTGCACTTCTTACGGTGGAGGTACGCTAAATGTACATGGAATGAATGAGGTAACTTCCTTTATTACAATAAAACCTTAAAGAATAAACTCTTCCTGTGGAAAGTCACTACCTGGAGACTTCACGTACTAAGATGTCATTGTTTTCGTCAAGCTCCAACTTGACCCTGGGGTGACCTTTGCCCAGATTTGGTGTCGAGGCTGACTTTTTCATGGCGACCGGTGATCTGTAAAATATGTGTTCAGGAAAATATTTTTCTCTTTCTTCTTAAAAAAACAGCAAAATAACAGTCTGAATGTAAATTAATTAAATTATTCTAAAATACCGCCAAAAATTATCACTGTGTATAAGGAAGTTGGCCTGACGTTTCGATCCTAGCAGGATCTTCTTTAAAGGCTAAATGACGAGTAACAGTAACAGAAGGGACAAAAACATGCACAGAATACAGACAGGTTAATGAGCATGGTGAACACAAAGAGATAGATGTAAGGGGATTAGTAGACAAGGGGTGCAGAGAAAAAAGAGAGAAACCAGCAGGGGAAGGGGATGGGTAGGAGATAAACAGTGGAGGGACAAAGAGAGGTCTAAGGGAAGGGGGTAGGGAATAAACTGGAGAAGGACAAAGACAGAAAGGTGTGGAGAACAAAGGTAGGAAAGTAGCTATGAGAATAGGAGTGATGAGAGGGGGGGGGTGGGGGGAACAAGGGGAGAAGGAAAGACAATCTAATCCACATTGTCTGGTAAAAAAAAAAAATAGGAAGAACAAAATTATCAATGTCAGACAGGAGATGAAATTCTGCGATGTCGTTGCTATGGGTATGCTCAAAGTTATAATTACTCTTTAAAACAGACAATCGTCAAATTCAATTTGAAGGGTCTCCTTGTCTCTCTACCTACTGTTATCATAGTAGGCAAATTTTAGACAATCCACAAATTAAAAAAATGCGCTTTACAATCTTGTGGGTAGAGCTGGTACCAGGAGAGGATCACAAATCTGACCAGCTGGTGTTATCAATGACTGTGACATCGACGTCAAGTTCAAAGTTCGCAAAAGGATACATGTTATTGTGCTGGTTGCCATGGTTACCCCGTACTTCCTTCAACCAGTCGTTTAGCTGTTGAAGTTTCAGCTCAGTGGCGACCTCCGAGTGATTGGATTGACTCTGCTCCGCTGTTGCCATGGATACCATCTGCTCCCTACGGAGATCAAAAGATCACCCAAAAAAGAAAATAACAAAAAACCAAAAAACAATGGAATGTTGAGATTGTTGACGTAAGTCTTAGAGATGGCTTAAATGTTAGTGAAGTCCTGCAATAAGGTGAATGTCAGGAGAAAGACACAACAGTGGGATTCTGTTTCATCAAAAGCAAACTGACCAATCTCCAAAAAAAAAAACAGACAAAACTGTACACACAGAAATAGGAAGAGCAGGATTAACTGCTAATGAATACATTAAGATACAGCGGCAGAGTTGTAGGAAACAGGAAGGTACTATTTTGACTAATAACATTTTGTCCAAGGAAATAAATTTTTCAAGCAATTGTACAAACTTCATATTTTCCTTCACTGTCCTACAAAAGATGAGAGTTTAAGAAATAGTCAACACTTTATTGACCATTTTACCCGAGTGGCATTTCATCGTCAGTTCATCTGAGGTGGGAGGAAGGAGCGGGGGAAATAATTTCTTTTGGTACACAGTTTGAATACCCTGACAAGCACACACATACCTCTAATTCATGACCCTCAGGTCAGGACAGTCTATTGCCTTACCTGGCTGGGATGTAACCGGTAAACTTGGAGTCTGCATCTTTAGTTGATTGGAATCCGGCAGCTATTAAAGCTCCTTTGATGAAAGGTCTATGATCTGAAAGAAGAATTAAAGAAAAGCATGGTGATGCTAGCAATGTAACCGGTGTAGCCAGATGTAACCGGTAAACTTGGAGTCTGCATCTTTAGTTGATTGGAATCCAGCAGCTATTAAAGCTCCTTTGATGAAAGGTCTGTGATCTGAGAGAAGACAAGGTACAGCAGATTTAAACCTTACAACCTTACGAAGGGCAGATAAACAAACGAAGTAACAATAGACTCCAGATGATCACAAGGTACATCAGATTTGAACCTTACAACCTTACGAAGGGCAGAAAAACAAACGCAGTAACAATAGACATCAGATGATCACAAGGTACATCAGATTTGAACCTTACAACCTTACAAAGGGCAGAAAAACAAAGGCAGTAACAATAGACTTCAGATGATCACAAGGTACATCAGATTTGAACCTTACAACCTTACAAAGGGCAGCAAAAAAACAAACGCAGTAACAATAGACTTCAGATGATCACAAGGTACATCAGATTTGAACCTTACAACCTTACAAAGGGCAGAAAAAAAACACAGTAACATTAGACTTCAGATGATCACAAGGTACATCAGATTTGAACCTTACAACCTTACAAAGGGCAAAAAAACAAACGCAGTAACAATAGACTTCAGATGATCACCAAGGTACATCAGATTTGAAACTTACAACCTTACAACATGTTCTTTTTAAATATCGTTGAATTTTATAACTAGGTGAATATGCAAGTGTTCGAATTAGCATTTGCTTGTTGACCTCTAGCACACTAGTGCATGCCTATGCTATTTCAACATACATAGAAGTTGGGCTAAACAAAAACCTTACTAGATGTATCTGTCTGTCTATCTATTCCATTATCTACCTGTCTGTCTGTCTGCCTGTCTGTCTATCTATCTATCCATCTATCCATCTATTCATCCATCTATCTATCACTTTTTTTGTTACTTCGATATCAACAACAAAATTCTCCTTTAACAATCACTTTCTCAAATATCATTCACACGAACCTCCAAAGTAGGATTTCCATTTCCTCTCCAGGGCTTCATCGGCCGTCTCCCTCATGGGCGGATGAAAGTTCGACTGCGGCAACGAGGAATTCTGAAGACTCGGTGGCAGATATCCCCCCATTGGTTGATCGACAGGATACCTTGCATATTCATTAGGTCTTGAATATGCATCATATCTATAGGGTCTGCCATATGAATAAACATGAGAAGGGGGATAATCATTCCCCGCCGCTGGTGTGTGGACGTCTTGTCCGGGAAGTCTGTGTGGCGCAGACGACGATGTTGTCGTGGTCTGGAGGTTCAGCATGGACATGACACTTTGTAACTGTTCGTTCATCTTGTTCAGGGAGCTCGTAATCTGCTCCAAGTCTTGACTCTTGGCTCGGCTTCTCGGAGAGTGAGGATGGCGGGAATGATGACCTCTCATGGGGCTAGATTTGGGGTGAGCTTGAGGGGAAGTGTCTGTGGATGACAAAAGAAGAAAATAAAACTCTTTATAAACACCAAAAACTTTCACATTTAGCATTGCATATACTGGAACTGTCAAACATTCTGTCCAACTTGTGGAAATGTTTTCATTATACCTAATCTAGCTATGACATTGAATGGGTACATTGTTCCTTTCAATATTTTTCGTTTCTTCCCCCAGTCTGTGTTCCATTGTTCATTTACCTATTGAAGACATTAATGCTGTTACAATCATTTGTCCATACACAACAGAAATTTTGTGTCCCACAAATTTCATTTCGTTTGATTTAAATGAAATGTTTTGTTTGCTTCCCTTCGGAGGTTTTCAATTCCTGTTCGCTATTTCTTTTTTTTCCATCTTTCTTGTTCCTAATTCAATCTTGTTAGGCTAAAGCTTGCTTGAAATAACATATTTTGGTTTCGAGTGATTCTTCTCTCTGAGCACTTGAAACGAAAACAGAAAAAACGGGAAGAAGATCTTGGAAAATAAAACGGAGGAAATTTCAGTCGTTTATTTTTCCTTTTTCATTATAATTTTAGCAAGGACTGATATAGTGAGAACTGTTATTACATTACAAGTCATTGAATAGTTAGGGTCAATCAAAAGTTTCCTGCATTTATTGGAATTTTATATACCGATAGCTAAAAGTTTGATGTTTAACAAAAATGCTGCAACATTTCTGTATCTGTACTGTAGTGTAGGTTGAAACCAAAAAGTAAAAGAAAATCAAAAACGAATTTAATATCATTGATCATGAAGATTTTAATGTTTTCCTTTATTTTTTTTAAAGTTAATGAAATTTTGAAGAATGCATCTGGCAACAGAATCTGAGTTTGTGATATCATCACTGGCAATGAAACTGAAAGATGTTGTTATTTTCTGTTATCATCATGTACAAATTCATTTATTCAAAATAAAACAAAACTGTTAGCAAACTGCTTATCCACTAATAAGCCTGTGTAAGAGAATGTGTAAAAGTAAGTTTTGACCTGACGTTTCGGTCCTAGCAGGATCTTAACCTCTGAAGAAGATACTGCTAGGATCGAAACTTCGGGTCAACTTACTTTTACAAATCCATTTATTCACGGAGGAAAACAAATTTCTTAATGTTCTAATGCTTTGCGCACATACCAATGAAAACATGGACAACTAGGCACACAATACAAATGTGTCACATTTCCAGCGACCAAAAAGCAACGACAATATTCTCAGGAGAAAGAAGCTGATACTGTGACTATATATCACACCGATCACCATTTCTACATTCCACTTTCTGGGAGAAGAGAAGGATTTATCTGGTGGAGAGAACTTGACATTCAACCCAACCATTTCTAGAGTTAACTAATTCAAGATAATGAGATGGGTTTGGTCTTCAAGCGACATATTTTCAGTCATTGGAATTTAGAATCCATTTGACGAGACTAAAATCTAGCCTTTTCCCTCACCGTGATTCTGGGCTCCGGTAGATTGGTCACTAAGGCTACTGCTGTGGTCAGATTCACTGAGGGACAGACTAGCAGCTCTCCCGGTGCGAGACGATGTGAGGGCACTGGTCCAGGGTTGGACCTCCTCATGGTCATCCTAACAATAAAGAAAAAGAACAAATATGAGAGAAGATGATATAACTTGTACAGATTTACTTGAATTGACAAAAAAAATCAGAATACATAAAAAATAGTCAGAATACATATAAATAGGGTCAGAAAACATACAAATGGAGTCAGAATGCATACAAATAGAGTTTAAATGTAAAATAGAGTCCGACTCAGAATACATATAAATGTTGTCAGAATACATACAAATGGAGTCAGAATACATACAAATGGAGTCAGAATACATACACAAATGGAGTCAGAATACATACACAAATGGTAGTCAGAATACATACAAATAGAGTCAGAATGCATACAAACAAAACTATAAACATGTATGCAGAGATAAAACTCTGTTCTTCTTTAAATTACGAGAGGGTCAGAGAGAATTACTGGTTGTAGCGAATGGCCTGTCAGAATCGCACAATCTCAGCATACACGGCTGTAGCAACTTGCAAGGTGTAGTGAAGGCCGGTGCACGACTATTGCATGACTTTAAATTAAAGTTAATCTTAAAATTTTACTTTTCCCAGGTGGGCTTGAAGTCTTTTGCAAGGGATCCCAGCTGCTTTACATCAAGAGGATTAGATTAACATTACAAGGATTAGTCTTCCAGCACACACACACACATATATCTATACAGTATGCTTATGCTTATAAAACCAGACGTTGCATTATCTATACGACAGGCACAAGGCTATTACACAGTCGTGCTAATCATGGAGGGAGGGCGGTGCTGTAAGGTATGACATAACCCTAAGCTGGACTTACTGTATTTGTATTTACACATATACCAACAGAGTCATCCTTCAGCTATTAGGCTAGATTTTTCCACCAGTTGTGACCGACAAGACTTAATTTTGTGCCCAATCCCTGCCTGACCTAAAGCGTGACTTCAAAGCCTATATTTTTTCTTGGCAGTTAAAGTTCTTACAAGCTGCTGGTATCAAGACTATGTCTTTAATATTTAATAATTACAACAAGGTACCTGCAAGAGTCTGCCTCTTCCGCCGACTGAAATAAATTCCACCGGCGACGTTTAAAATTTGCACATATCGTATGTCGCGTCATAGATATAAAGGAAATCATTTAAAATTGCGCCATTAAATCTTGTGGAATAGACCTTAACAAATTTACCATCATTTAGGCACATGGTTTTAATCCAGTTTCCTCTAGATCTCTTTGCTAGATGTAGGATTAATACTGCTATGAATATATAGTTAGGATACAGTCAAAAATGTATATATTTTTTGGGGGCTCTTGGCATTCCAAGAGTGACTTACAACTTTTGTACTACACTAGTACTGTACAATTTTCGCTACACTGTATGTTATAATACATATTTCTGTTGCGATTCCATTTCAATATTTGTATTTTATTATTTGAAAATAATTATTTTTGATGTGTGATGTGATTTTCTATTCCATTCAGTTTGTTTTCTTCTATTTTTAACCACGGTTTTAATCTACCAATAAACATTTTTACATTTAGGACAAAAGTTCCATCAATATTTATCTATTTTATAAGACGAAAGTAAATTAGTTTTATATGAATATGAAATATGATGTGATATTCTTCTCCCTTTCATTTTTCAAAACATTATCAAACTTTTTCGTAAAACAAGGAAGGAATAGAACAGTTACATTAAAAAATGGCCTACATCAAATTTTCAAAATTTTTCTGGAATTTTCCAAATTTTCTCGGAGAGGACATGAAATGATTCCTAATGTGTATACACCTTACGTGACTTTGGCATTTATAAACCATTCCCAGAGTTGGCAAGTTTTAATTCAAAAGAGATGCCAGTGGAGCCCGTATCAGGCATTCAGATTGCTGTGCTGTACATAAATAACTTTAATAACATAATAATTGATTGAAAAATTATCTTGTGACTGACTGGAGCCAAAGAACATCAAAATACATCAAATAAACACCAATGTTGGCTCAAGCTGGGAATATTGCTAATATAATATGTATATGTCTGTTACAATTTGAAAGAGGCTTTGATAATATTTAATAATATTTACCAAACAATTTCAGTTAACCTTTGATCAGAGTCATACTAAGCAAGATAGATATTAATAATTTAAGGAAAGATATGAACAAATTGATACTAAAAGTTGAGCTTTCGGTTTTGAACTTTGCTTCAATTGGTGACACCAAGGGTAAAAAAGAACTTTGCTTCAATTGGTGACACCAAGGGTAAAAAAAAAAGTATGTAAAGGCGTTAAAAAATATTTTTGAATAATAAAGAGCTGTTTTCGAAATAAAGGTTTTTTAAAGGTTTTAAAGACGGTATTAAGTCAATTAATAATCATCAGTCAAACCTTTATACATATAATCAAACATTTTTATTGGGCTACTCTCAAAACGGCCTGTACAGTGACTGATACCCAGTGACCTGAGTTATAATTCAGGAAATTACCACTTCGTTAACTTGATGTTAGCCCTGGAAAATTTTTTAACTGAGTGGCCAAAGTTGCAAAATGTCTAATGCCTGACTTTATATTCAAACTATTCAAAATATTAGTTTCCATTCAAATGTTTTGCAAATTTCCTGAGGTATGATTAATTGAAAGTAAATAACTTTGTGCCAGATGTGTTATTAATTTTTTCTTCAATTAACAAAACTTATGGGGAAAAAGATAGAGTAAGGGTTCAATTTGAAAATAGCATAATCTTTGTTAATAATCCTTTGAAACAAGAAGAGAAATAAAAAAGGTTTGCAAACTGTCACATTACCGTAAGACGAACGTGCAGTTTCGCACTATGACAAGGCAGAATATTTTGCTAAGTTTGGCGGCCCCCCCCCCATTAAAGAAAAAGTACTCAAGTATAACCCACTGGTGACCAATCACAGAAACAACTCCTCTAGTAAACTTACATGAGGGGCTTGGCTCGAAGCCAAAAATATTACAATGGCATTAGAAACTAGTTACTAGAATGATAAATCTATATAGATCTACACACAGATCTATATATATATACATATATCTATATACATATATCTATATATCTATATACATATATCTATATAGAAACTATATAAATATATCTATATACATATATCTATATACATATATCTATATACATATATCTATATACATAGATCTATATACATATATCTATATACATATATCTATATACATATATCTATA
>JAIPMN010039793.1:0-13736 GCA_020650975.1 Apostichopus californicus
TTAGCAGCGTGTTTGAAGGTTCTTCATTATAACCAACCCCCACCCTCACCCCGTTCATACCCCTACCTTGCTTTCCCTTAAACTTCCTCCGATTCTCCAAATTTATTTTACTCATTTTTTTGTTAAGGTCAACTTTTTAGTTTTCACATTACAAGTGACCATGCATAGTTGGTAAATATATGCACATTCATTACACGCGACTACAGTATGCATAATTTTTGCGCATTGTTTTTTTTTCATGCACATGTTGTTTTGTTGCACATCTGCCCATTCATGTCTTTATATGTGTTATCACTTCTCCGTAGTCACGTCTTTATATGTGTTATCGCATCTGCCCATTCACGTCTTTATATGTGTTATCGCATCTGCCCAGTCACGTCTTTATATGTGTGATCATATCTGCCCAGTTACGTCTTTATATGTGTTATCACATCTGTCCATTCACGTCTTTATATGTGTGATCACATCTGCCCAGTTACGTCTTTATATGTGTTATACATCTGTCATGTCACATCTTTATATGTGTTATCACATCTGCCCAGTCACGTCTTTATATGTGTGATCACATCTGCCCAGTTACATCTTTATATGTGTGATCATATCTGCCCAAGCACATCTCTATATGTGTTATCACATCTGCGAAGTCACGTCTTTATATGTGTTATCGCATCTGCCCAGTCACGTCTTTATATGTGTTATCACATCTGCCCAGTCACGTCTTTATATGTGTTCTCACATCTGCCCAGTTACGTCTTTATATGTGTTATACATCTGCCATGTCACATCTTTATATGTGTTATCACATCTGCCCAGTCACGTCTTTATATGTGTGATCATATCTGCCCAGTTACGTCTTTATATGTGTTATCACATCTGCCCAGTCGCGTCTTTATATGTGTTATCACATCTTTGATTCTGTGCCTATATGCAAGCAGGGCCACTCTTCTACTCAGACCACACTTGAATTCCTGGATGTAAATTTGATGCAAGCAGATTAGGTTTGCTATGCATCTTTAATTTCATGGTACGCCGTCATAGACAAAATAACAAATCCTGGATACCGTACAGCATGGCCCATCTGCTTTGCATTCAAATCTCATAAGTACTAATCTTTGTCTACTTGGGAGGCAAAGTATTAAAATTCTTGTAAAAACATCCTTTAGAGATTTAAAACAACGAATTACACTTGACCTTATATAAATTGCACACGGCGTTCACTACATGTCAGCTACTGGTTTATATATGCGGCAATGTCGACTCGATAATGAGATAGGTCAAATAACAGAGGGGGGTGGTTTGATTGAGAAAAAAATATATGTTTTAAAAAATGTTTAAAGTTCAATTACGGAGTATCGTTAGAACAAAAAGTATGTATTTTTTGTCTAAAGCGAAAAGGTTTGGTCAACAAAGACCAGTGATGTGTTTCTCAGTCGGATTAGCATTTCCGTAAAGAGACAAATATGAAACAGAAAAGCTGTTCACATTGGAAGATAAAATACAATCTATTTCCCCCAAACGTTCTTGTATTCACAATTGAGTAATCTATACATGTTGTAATATCCCAGTGTACTATTCTACGTTCGTATTTTTAGGTGCAGGTAGGCTATATATATAAAGCCCTTGGGAAAGTATATATCTTTATGTTAAGATGAGTTTTTTTTTGAAAGTTTTCCGAAGCCATTGTGTTAAAACCGTTTGAGAAATACTTATTTTTTCTTTCTTTTGATTTGGTTTGTTTTAATTTGTCTTTTGTTTATATTTGATTGTTTAACTTGAATGGCATATGACTGGTATGCTCTAAAGATAATAATTACATAGAAAAAGGTGTAAATCGTTTAATAATTGAGGAATATTATCCTATATACGTAAAATGTCTAGTTGTATTGATTACAAATCATCGTGAATTTCACCCAATCGCAAATGTATCAATGAAATTTCATTCAGTTAGACAGTAAACAGAAAAATAGAGGTACCATTCGATTGGCTGATGCAGCATTTGGTTTTTATTGAAGGCCGAACACGCACAAATTGATTCGAGTGGCTAATCATGTTCGCCCGAATTTGTACAGGTTAAAAAAAGGGGGGCAACTTTCAGTCGATCAAATTTGTATATAGCTTTCTACAACGCCAAAGCACATAATGATATCATGCTGTTTCTATTACCTGTATAAAAATTATTATAAAAGTTGTAATGAAACGAAATTGTTTCAATACTACAGGGCTATAACGTGAGATAGGCCTACTGCATGGTCGTTTTTTTCAAATGGTTTAGATGGCAAAGGATAATGAATCAGATTTAATTTTCAATTAATCAATAAATGAAGAGGATAGCTCATATAAGAAGAAATATAAACAAAAGTGAGTAAAATTAATTCTAACAACATTGTTATGAAATTTTCGATTTAGCTAGTGAGGCGCACCGTGTACTCTATAGCTATTTTGTTAACGTGACGTATGGAACTAATATGTGTCATTAAGCTGACTAGCGTAAAACTTCTGAAATCTTAAATTAATTATTAAATAGTCTTATAGCCTCCGAATGTAACATAGCGCGTTGAATTCAGGCCGCTTTCCTAGCCATAAGAAGAGGTTTGTATCGTTTTGGGTATTTTGACGTCTCACTAAAATCTATCGGGTTTGTTTTATTTTAATTAAGGGGTTAATATACAGATACATTGTACAGAAACAATATGAAATAAAGAGGGGAAAAACATTCTCCAGTCACAGAGAAGGACAGACAGTTACAGGCATCAGTACAATATACTAATACGGGCATACAAGTACACACATATACACAGACACATCGCCCAATCTTGTTTTCTATTGTATCAGTTTACGACCGATGACATTTCCATTTATTCTAACCCTTTGTCTGGACAACCGATGGCTATTGTTCTCTATTGTTCGACAACTGGTGACAGGATTTTTTTTTGTCCCATGTCACCAGTTGTGAGGCCCCTATAAACATGCATACACATACAGTACATACACACAACCATAAATACACACACGCATATATACTATACGCTATACGTTTACATCGATAAGTATAGTCACTTGGAATTCATGAACATCACGTGCAACATGTGCACCATGTACCCTGAAGACTTAAATGTAGACCTTAACAGATTGAAATTGATCCCTTTTGAATGTTTGGTGTTATTAAAGGGTATGTATGTCTAGAGGGGATCCAACCAAATCCATGAAGTCAACCTATATAGTTACGGGATTACCAATACCAATTTAAGTATATCAAATACTAAACCTTTAAATATAAAAAATAAAAAATGGGGGGGGGGGAATAAACCCGGACAAAGTCACGTTATCACAGGGCCACCGACAAATTACAGAAAATATCTTTTACCGACTATGAACACCAAAGGGGTTTTAAAATCTTAAAATTTCAAATCTATTTTCTTTACACAAATGAGGTCATATGACCCCATTACGGATCTGTTGAAAAATCTAACAGAACACAAAAACTGCGTTCTTCTCCCATCTTTCTCATGAAAAGTTATGTCAATAAGCAACGATAGGATTCAGCAGCATTTTCCCCTATTTGAGTCTGTGATCAACATTTTTGACACGTACACTGCAAAATAATGTCTTTCAAAGCCTTCACGAGTATGGCAAGCCATATGGGACAAACACTGCATAATATATCCTCGTATTAATACGAATATATACGCGTATTAATTCGAATATATACGATCATTAAATCAGACAATAACTGGCATGTCTTATATAGCTTTCAAAAACGAGTTTCGAGAGTTAACACATTGTAGTCTCGCAAGTGCAATAAATGAGAGATTGCAAAGTTAGTCTCTATTGACGTAAACCCAGGCCAAACGTACTTGATCTAGATAACAGCATGATTTAATACGTGTACGAATTAATACGTGAATATATTCGAATACATATTAGGATATATATGATTAATTCGAATAGATGTATATTCGAATTAATACGTGTTTATATTCGAATTAATACGCGGACATATTTAAGCCATATGAATGGCTAATAATATATACGCGTACATGTTCAATTAATACGCGTATATAGTCAAATTAATACGCGGATATATTATGCTATGTTTGTCCCACATGGCTTGTCATAGACGAGAGGCTGCAAAATATTCGCACCGGGGTAAATTTACGACTTAAAAGTTCAGCCTGAAAAGGAATAACGGTATACAACTCTGAATCTTTTTTCAAAACATTTCCTTTTAGGCTTTTACTTCCCTTTTTTTTCTTTTTTTCTTTACATATTTAGCAGTTGCAATCGTTGTAGTATGTGTACCATATACAGACTTATATAAATATATAAATGTTAGTGTTAGTGTACAGATGAGGCATTTGCTTGGTACAGTTCAATACAATTCAAATTTATTTCTCACACATCTGTATAAGTTCGAACAAAATTAACCAGGCAACCAGGGGTGATGTGGGGTGTACAACCTCCCACCTTCCTCTTTTTCAAATCGACACTAAACATTAGCATAACCTTGTGTATAGAAACAAATTGTATAGCCAAAGTATACTTCTCAATGCACAACGACATCAAAACGCAGCTAAGAAAATTGCATTGGTATCGAACAGACTTTCCACAAAATCAATCCCAAAATCTGCTTGATAAACACATATAGCAGCTTTTACGGACTCGATGCGTGTAGTAATACATATACAGCCAGCAAATTCGTTAAGCATTGCCGACTATGTTTGTCTTAAAAACGTGGTAAAATCTCACTATTTTCTACACGATTTAAATTATTACATTTCCTAAGTTCTCATTCGTCATCTGTGCTGTTTATGACGCCAATGGGTAGATTTGTGACGGGAGGTCATAGGTCAAAATGAATTTATGGTCCGCAGTGAACGCTTTGACTGATCGTAATGAGCAGGTAATAGCACTATTTTATACTGCTGTCTGCAAATTGCTGTCAATTAGGGTAAACTGAAAACAGCTATATTTTCATATTTATTACTGTGCCCGCAGGAAAAATATAGACATTTGGAGAGAGTAAATCACTTATTCATTTTGACTTTACTGCCTGTCTGTCTCTCCGTTCCTCCCAGTGCTTTCTATTACAAGGTGACTCCTCACACCATAGGAAGACTTTTAGGCAAGAGACACTAACGACTCGTGTGGGGTACATAGGTAGGAATAGGCGTAGGAGCCCAATTTGATTGGGGGGGGGGGGGCTTTAACGACTGGCCCGAAAAATATAACCACAATTTCCACGCATTCAACATATTAATGTGCATATCAAACAGGCATGCATCGGTTATAACATCGCATGCCAATTACATACAATCATTTGCCGTGTTATTACCCTTCCATATTGGTTAGAATTTTGGGGGAATCGTTACAATAATTTTGTTTTAAACTATTGATTTCCTTTAGACACATCATTGCAATTTATTTTTCTTTCATTAAGTGCCCGAACAATTCTCAGCATATTGCCCGAATTTTCACAGAAATATTTGGTTGGTGGCTGCAGAAGCCCCGCCTCACACGCCTATGTAGGTAGGGAGTGTATAGGCCTATATAATTTGACTAATCTACTATCAGAGTGGATAACTCTTTGATCCCTTAACATACATAACTGTCACTTCAAATATTTTGTTGGATCTTCTTAAAAAACTTCCTCCAAGAAAATATTGTGACAATGACTTAACAAAAATATTGTGACATGCTTTAGTAACGATGAGCATCTTAAGCCAAGAAATGTACTTTACAGTGGTGTATATAGTTTGACATGAAACTTGAACTTCAGACCGTACCAGATCGTTGCTAAGCAACTGAGTAATTTTTTCCCACCCTTACCATGACTAAACTGCATTTTAATTGAATGCTGTTTTTTTTTTGGCGTTGTAAGTGTAACTTTGTGTCACCCTTTACCAAGCCAAGTAAAGTACTACTCAATCACATATTAATGTATCTAAAAGAGAGACGTGGTTACAATCATTGGCATTTCCTAGTTAGCGTTTTCCGTTTTCTTAATTTTTTTTTTACTACGAAAAACATGTTTCCAATTAATTTATCGTATTGTTGTTTCAATTTCATTCGCAAACCTTTGAAAGCTATGCCTATACCAACATTGATCGTTGCTCCATGGGCAGATGTGGCGATTTGAAGAAGAAAAAAAACGTAACGTGTTTCGTCTTCCTCAGATAAAGATAGCCGCGCCCTACTAAAGTAACCCTAGCAACCCCGGTATGTATTAGACTGTCTATTTCTTCAGAGAGTATCAAGATTGACGGTCTCAACATCGGCGGCAGCAGACACCGTCCTGACATCAGAGGCAGCAGACACCGCCCCGTATTCATTTGTGGCTACACATCTGTAAGTCCCGTTGTCGTTCTTTCGGGCCCCATAGATCTTTAACCAGCTGGTCGTTGTATAAATGCTGATCCCAGGCCTACTGTGGATGGCCTTCCTTCTATTAGGGCCCCGGTATTCCATCAAGTTATGGTTCTTGGTCCACGTAATTGTAGCTGGTGGATTAGAATTGACCTCACATGAAAGAAGGATTACAGAACCCTCTGTAACCGAGACATTTTGTGGCGGTGTGGCGATAATCGGCTCTGTAAGGGAAAAGTAAAAAACGTATGACTTGATTTGATGAGAGATATACTCACATATAGGAAAATTAAATAGGCCGGCCGGATAATACGAAACGGTATCCGGTGCCCGTTCCGACCGGATCTACAAAAACCCGGCCGCATTTTTTTCTCTGGAAATCTTCCCCCGCATTATCTCTTAAGAAGATATAAGTAACGTAAAGTTCTGGTTATGAGTATCTTTTTACAACCCAGTCCCACGCTTGTACACCAATGACCCCCCCCCCCCCACCCTCACCCTCCCCTATACTCGTACGAATATTCGTTGGTATTTCGGCCGTGCAATGCTTTGTAAAAGCTCCTATGCACCTCGAAATTTCTGAATAACAAATCTTCCAAACTCTCAATATGGAACGCCATGTAACTAGGCCTATATATTTTATATCGCAATTTGACTATAAGTTAACGGAATATTTGATGGCCTTCTAAAGTTATTTTTCATCTATCTGGGACATTAAAAAACCAATTTGAACCTTTAGAATTTCGACAAGGTCAGCTTTGTGATGAGAATTTTAGGAAACATGCTGGGCAGAAAATGCAGCCGCTTGACAGCCAAGTTCAGTCGATGTTTACCAAAGAATGTGACCACTTTATCGGTTGATTAGTAGGCCAACGGAATTTAGGTAACTTACTGATGAAGGATGGAAGGAACTTCAGAACATTCGTGTCGTTAGAAGTATATATTAGAACAAAAATGTAGCCTAACGAGTTTTATTATAACCACCTAGCTTTATATTCTTACGGTGAAACATAATGAACATTGTCATTCAATGATAAGTTTCAATGATTTAAACTAAACGGTAATATGAATTTATTACAAACGTGATTGCTATAACAGTTGATTCCGGAAGTACCCTTTTTCATAAAGGCAAAATATTTTTCTTTCGATCACAAATTTAATCTAGCAAGTATATCAATAACAAGTCAAATCAGATCATGTTTTTCATGAACAAATTGAAAATCTTTCTACTCGTAGGTAAATTTAACTAAACATTCGAGACATACTATCATACCAGTTAATACTCTTTATATTCACATGACTACCAAGCATACATACTCTACTTTCAACATTTAAACCTAACTACAAAATTCTGGCCATTTTATTTCCATCACGATGGTCACGACCATCCAGTTGTAAAAGTTCATCCATCCAAACGCCATGTACCCTTACATGGGTGGCTATTAACTCCCCGGAGAGACACCCCTGGGGAAAACTGTGGGTCGAGGTCAACATATATACCTTCGTCAGTCATTTTATTTTATTTATATTATTATTTTATTTTTTTGGAAGAATTTCAATACCATAGCGTCTCCTCTCTCGGGTTACAAAATGTCACCCTGTAGACCGAGAGTAACCGTCTGATTGAGAAGTCATTCTCCCATTATAACGTGACTAAAATCATAATGCCTGATAAATCCGATCTATGTTATGGATATGACTATAGGGGGATAGCCAAGTTTAAGTTATAAACACAACCGTCACATATTTATAAACAATCGAATATAACTTCTTATTATATGAATATTGATAATATAATTTACTGGAGGACCCGCGAATAAGGCAGATGTAATGTCTTTGTTTATTTTCTCTATACTTGTTTTGTATTAATTGTTTTCTTTGTTTTGTTTTTAAATTGAATTGAAATGCCAAACTTTGTCAATTGAACTATAATTTGTTCTAAAAGCCCCTTTGCCGAAGGCTTATACCCGACAGCTGCTTTCAATAATTCTTCAAGACAATTGTATATAGTGGCCACACTTTGGCAGAAGATGCAGAAAATTTGTTATTGACGCAAACATTCCATGTTTTTTAGTGAAAACCCATTCTTCATATTTCAGTTTCTTTACTTGGTCCATAAGAAGAGTTGTGGCCTTATAAAGAAGGAGGGGCGTTCTTCCCTAGAGGGTGATGATAATGAGAAGGGGGGGGGAGTTAATGCTTACCCAAAAATATCTGAATTGCAGATAAAGTGCATATAAAAAACGAGTAACACGAACAGTTTGGTAGTGCCACCATCACCATCGTCATCACCACCAACATCACAATCACCATCATCACAATCGCCACCACTGTCAACCACCATCATCACTATCACAACCATCACCTGATTACCGCAATCACCATCAACACCAACACCACCACAATCATCATAACCACCACTAACATCAAAGTCACTATCGCTATCACAACTATACCATTATCATCTTTGTCTGCAAAAAAATAACACATTTTCCCCACAATAAGCAACAACATGCAATAAAGATATATGTTAAGCTCTTAATAAGATCAAGATAAACAAAAATAATATTTTTTAAAAAAGTAAGCTGTCGTTCAGTTTGTCAGTTTATGTGACTATAAATAAATCATTCACTGTCCTGTACGAATTTCGGAATTTAATGACACAGAAAGTATCGGAGAGGGAACATTTTAGATTACCGAATGCTTGTGGTATAGCCTCGTTATGTATGTATGGCATAATATAACCAACATGAGAGCTGCTTTAATGCCAAAAGGTTAAAGTACCTCCAATAAGTTAACCTTACTTTTTTATGACGTACACAATCAACTGAGCTCAAATATAGCCTATTTTCATAATCTTCATATAAATCTGATTTTGTTTAGATTGGCTGTATTCGTTACGATACTAACGACAATTTGTCTATTATCAAAGTTGGTAAACAAGCAAGGAAAGCAAAACCCGCAAAATTAATCAAAAATCAAATTCATTTACTACTGACTAACGACTTAACAATCTAAAGCAACATACGACGAGGAAGTCGAAACGCACAAAGAGACATACATACATAAAGATACACACAAACGATCCAACTCACCTCCAAGACACATGGTCCGTTGTTTCATGGCTACTGGTGCCCCGTTCTTTACGGCTTCTTCTCGCAGATTGCATGGATTCTCATACGTCTTACCATCGGATCCACATACAATATCCTCGTCCTGGCACGTACAGACAAATACAGGCAGAGAATTTATTGGACCAAGGTCCTCCCTTAAACGACACTGTAATCCCCAGCCGCAACGCCCAAACTTGTAATCTTGTGGGTCCCACATGGGTTTCGGGGGTGGTTGCTCCCACGGAAGATAGTAAGCGAAATATGCTGGATACATGGTCGGATCTGGGTCGCAGTATTTCCATTCCTCGTTCCCACATACGTAACAACAACCGCACAAGTCCCCAGGGGCGGTGACTAGCCCATGGGCGCAGTTAGCGGGGACCTGTGGGCACACTTTGCTCACGCAATCGCAATCCTCCTGTAGGTCCCAAGATGACTCATAACTTGAGCTGTATGATAGATCTTCCAGAATTTCTGGGATTCCAGTCGCCAGCGAAAGCAAAACAGTTAACCAAGTTAGAAAAGCAAGTTTAAACCACATGATGACGAAGGACGACCATCAAACGGGTCCTCGAAATTTTGAGCTCGGTATCCCTTTTACAATCTGTACAACTTTCGCACAACAACAATCCACGGTCTTGTCCCAGACCCCTTCTGCTGGAAATTTTAAAATGTTGAGGTCGTCTTGTTATCTTCACATCGTTACAAATTCGAACAAATTAGCGAAACCACAACAGTACGAGTAACTTCTTGGGAGAACTGCATTGTCAAGTCAAAACAGTAGGTTGAAGTTAGCGGTCTTCTTCGATCATTTACAGCTATTCCAAATGTCAACGCGGTAGGGCGCTTCTGGAAAGTGACACAAAGGCTGTCACTATGGCAACATAATTTCTCACTTCGCTATTTTTGAGACAGGAAATGTCCGTCTGCGTGCATGCATGTCGTCTGCCTGTACTTAGTTTCGTTTCGTGAAGACTGGAGCGGTACAAAAACATAACGTCATTTGGCCGATAAATTAAATTCCACTCCTAAAACGCTATCGGCGAAGACTTCGGAATAAACTTGGCAGTTTGTTTAATATGTCACATACTATCGTTAACTTTGACATTCGTCGAAGACAGGAAGTTTTTGGCGAGGGTCAATAGCATTTCGTAATAAATTGCAAGTTTATTGTCATATACGTGAAACATCGACAAAGGCAGCACCATGCGTTAGCGAAACGTTACGAAAGGTCGACCTGACGACAGTTTCTCATGAATTCAAAAAGTCGTCTTTGCATCCGTTTAAGTAAACATTAGGGAATTAGTTTCTCTCGAGTCTTCATCTCTTAAATTTGAGTCACGGTTTTCACCCTGTAACCTAGCTGCGTGACATTAAAGAGAGTGCATGCACGCATTCACATGACTACCAGCTAATCACTCGTCTATGGCAAGCCATGTGGGACAAACACCGCATAATATATCCGCGTATTAATTTGAATACATAAGCGTATTAATTCGTACATAGTATTTGCCAATCATAAGACGTAAATATATCCTAGTATTAATTCGAATATAAACACGTATTAATTCGAATACATATGAGGATTAATTCGAATACATATGAGGATTAATTCGAATATATACACGCATTAATTTATACACGTATTAATTCGAATATATACACGTATTAATTCGAAAGCGTCGCAATGCGCGGATATACGGCATTAACATTAGACACACCTTTCAGTATATAGGCTATATGTCATTATCTTTAAAACAAAGATACTTGCAAGGCAAGCTGACTTCCTGCCAATTATCTGATCTAGGTGAAGCAGTTATTGATGTCTAGACCAAGTTGTTAGCATATCATCCGAGCGAGCTTCCCTAAGTACCGACAAACGACAGTCACTTTTCGAAAAGGACTTTCCCTTTTTTTGCATGTGTGTAGGTTATTGACATCTAAACGTCTTTTTAAAATAATAAAATTATACTTAATTTATCATATTAATATTCCCATAGAAAAAGGGTTGCTGTTTAAGATTGTATCCACCTTCTCTAGAAATATATAGAACAAAATTATAAAATCGAGAATAGTTTTAAGAATATTATAAGTATCACTCTTCTCGAAGTGGATCGTGACCAATACAACGCATCTTATTGTCGAAGGAGATTTGTCGAAACGGAATACAATCATGTTCATATATGCGTCGGTAATTGACCTTAGGTTATCAAAATAAAACATGCAATCTTACTTGTATTGATAAACGCATTTCAATCTAACTGGTTGCATTTGGCATATTGCAATTCACTCTAATAAATTATATTTCATTCTTGTCGGTTGTATTTATTTCTAATCGATTGAGTTACCTATCTGAATCACGTTATTTTAGTTTATTCCAATATGTTCAATCTCAACCGACTGCAATGCAATCTAACAGCAAATGTGCTGGATTGCATTATATTTCAATGAATTGCAGTGAGATCTTATCGGTTGCATTTCAATCTAATCGGTTGTAAACCAATCTTATTGATTGTTTGTCAGTTTATTCGATGACGTGATTCACTTTTGAAACTGATCAAATTTATCCCAATCTAATCCATTGGAACCAATGGAATTTAATTAGTTAAGCAGACTGAAAAATTCAATTGGAAATGTTAGATATACAAGAGTATGACGTAATTACATACCATACTTTCCTTATAATTAGTACCATTATTACGCAACAGAAATCGAAATGTTACCTTATAATTCATTGTCAGACTGAACTTTTCAATCTATAATCTTTGAGAGAAGTATAACCCCAGCGAAAGCATAAATGGAGCCATATATTTCAACTATTGACAGGTAATCTGGTCAACAAAAAAGTACGTAATATATATATATCTTTTTTCCCAAGGGACTACTTTTGATGGTTAATACAAATATGAGTGAATATATAAGTGTGGTATATGAATTTTATTGAGAATAGATTCTGTATAAATCATACTCATATTCGGCTATGGTATGTTAGTGTGCTATCATTAACACCATGGTGAAAGTAGTTATCCTTTGAAAGCATATATTCGGAACCTCCATAGTGCACGCATGATTGGCCAATGCGTGTAACTATAAGTTTGAACAGATTTACCGGTAAAACAAAACTACTTACAGGTTATATTAAGCATTGTTTATTTTGTCTACCTGCCCATCAATCTTGATATCGAGCACACTCATATCCTATTCTTGATTCATATCACACATTTATATCTTCCATGTGGCGCAAGGACTTCCTTTTAATATATGCGAATGTCGGTGCACCTGTACACCAAACATTAATGCCAACAAATATGGCAATCTGAAAACATAACAAGAGCCCAAGGGCACTGTGGTTCCTTGCGTAGGGGTATATGACAATACACATAATATTATCATCGCAAGAACTTGTCCCAAAATATCAACCTTGTCGCACATTGGCACTGGGAGTTATTGTAGTTTTAATATTTTGGGTTTTTGGACCATAACTGACCTTTGGTGACCTTTGTGGGCACCAAAAACAATAGGGCACACCTTCTTCATATGGCGGATCTATAGTCCAAGTTTGGCCTCAATCCAACTTTCCCTTATTGAGATAGAGCGTACCCAAGCAAGTGTCACAGACGCACACACAGACACACACACACACACACACACATACGCCAACCTGACTACATAGGTTCCTTTTGCTAAAGCAAGGAACCAAAAACAATGGTTCATTGATTGGTGCTCCAAGTTTTGCTAGCAAATTTACAGCTATATACTCTACAAGTATTTAACTACTGGTTGAGATGTTATTTGTCTAGTTTAGCACTCTTATAGTGCCTGATGGGAACACAGAAAGTAGGGGGTGGAGAGTGGGTGTTGATGTCTGGGTAAATCTTCGTTGCTTGGTCGATACAAAAATTCAATCACCATGGAATTGATTGGTTGGACTAGATACGTTGTATTATCAATAATGAATATTATATCATTTTGATACGTTTCAATTGGCTGTAGTTTACACCAGGCGCGTAGCGATGAATTTGCCAAGGGAGGGGCGAAGCCTGTAGGCAAACTATCTAAGCGTATAGCGCCACCATAAATTGGCGCGTAGCGTACAAGAAAATTTTGGCCGAAAACGCCTCCCAGATCGCTGGAAATGGCACTTCCCAGGCCTTGTAAGTTGTATCTATTTATTTTTATTCAGAAATTACTAGCGATATAAAAACAAAATGCAAGAAATATTCTCAAGGGGGGCGGTCCCCCTCTACGCCCCCCCCCCCC